>JAVCKT010019940.1:34127-51203 GCA_032273925.1 Rhynchotus rufescens | reverse complement strand
TTCAAAGCTCTGCATCAGTTTCTACCAGTGCAAGATTTAGCTCTATGATTTTCTCTTTCCCTGGATTGTAGTCCTGCCTGCACCCTCAATAGGAGAGGTTTCCGACCCTTCTGGAGCCAACCGACACAACTCTGCTCTTCCATGGGCTCCTTCTGGATGGCCCTTGTTGCTCATTCCTTGTTCCTGAGCTATGTGGCCAGGTCTGCTCAGCTTCAGGTGGCCTGATTCTGGAGACACGTGGACATCCATCCTGAACTGCATCATCTGATGGGATGGCACTGCCCCTGTCAGGCTTGTGATGCCAACACCACCCGTGCGTGCCCGCTTATCTCTGGGGACCAAAGCCTTAAAATTTTATAATTTGCTGGTACCTTATGTGTAGGAAATGTCTTGTCACCTCAGAACCACTGTTATACATAACAAGATTCACTGTATTTTAGTGCATGCATTTTCTTTTTAGTATGACAGAAATGATTCTCAGTTATTTTTCTGTTTGCTTAGCATGGCACACATATTCAAGACACTCAACAGCTGGTTCTGGTGGGAGAATATCTGGATGCCTGTCAATGTCTCGTGGGCACATTTTGTAGACCGTGAGGGCCTTGTCTTTCCAAAACCACATCAATTATATGCCACGATACCGTATGCTTTTGTGCTGCTGATTATTCGATTCCTCAGTGAAAGGTAAGGAAGACGCATGCAATTTTATGCTACTGTTAATTCTCATTAATGCTAAAATATTTGCATATCAAAGTATCTTTAAATCAGTAGTCAAATGGTGCTTTCATAAAGAAGGATTAGCTGGTAGTTAGCTAAAAAGATCTAGTACTGATAACGTGGTGGGTGGAAAAATTAGGAAGTGTTTTCGTTATTAGGATCATGTGGCTGTGGGCCAGTCTGTCAAGCAAACATTTCCATTGAAGCTGTTTTGGACCAACTTTTTGACACTTGTATTTCTCTGTTTTTATCTATTTCTTCCAAAAACACCCGGTTTTCCTTTTGCTTTGCTCTGTTGGTGAGAGGGCAGAGTTTATTTATCCTCCAAGCCGAACTGCTCCTTTCCGCAGATGCTCTTCCAGAACCCTGGTGTCAGGCTGATAAATCCCAGGTGTGTGACTGTCACAAATCCCAGCACGCTGGAGGGGTCTCAAAACTTCATGCTAATGTTTTAGGCAGCTCTCGTGGTGACAATTCCTTTTCTCTCAGTTTGGCACGGAAAGATGGATTGCTTCGCTTCCGCAGCTGGAGTCTTGTGGGACAGGCAGAGGTTGGCTCCACAGAAGAAAGCTGTGCACACATGAAGTTTTTCAGTGCTTTGACTTATTCATTTGTTTATTATTGCTTGAGTGGTTTTATTTTTTGCTCTACAGAATGTGATTAGTGTGTTTTGATATTTATTTCAGGGTAGTATAGGGAAATTTGGAATGTTTGCAGTTAGACGCAGCCAAGACGGAACCAGATAGGATCATCTGTGTTAGAGATCAAAAGCCACCTGGATCGTGTGCTCGCAACCACTCAGTGTGCTTCCCAAATAACTGCCTGTCCAACTGTGTCCTGCACTGCTGTTGGAGACGGCTGCTGTGTGTGATTAGCCCATTAGCAAGGAAAGTGAAGGAGGAAAATGAAAGCACATGAGGAAAAGGAGGGAAGGAGGAAAAGTGACTGCTGCTCCGAGTAATGAGGAATCAATTGTGGATATTGGCAGGAAGGAGGGGGCTTCTTCAGGAAAGATTTAGATTTATTTTCTTCATCTCTTGGCATGAGAAGAGTTAAGATCTTGTAACTGTGATGCATTTTAAAAAATTTTCCTCCTATGTCTTTTCAGATTTATTGCCATACCTCTAGCAAAAGCCTTAGGTATAAAGAACGTAAGACGTGTGAAGCCACAGCCTAATCCTGTTTTAGAGAGTTATTTCCGGGAGTGCACAAAACATCCATCCCAAGTAAGGATTTTCATTCTTTTAAAGTAGTTCTGGGTTTGGAAAATCCCCCATCTTACTGTTTCAATCAGCTATCAGCAACAACACCATGGGATGAGTTCCAGCTGATTGACAGATAACCTAATTTCTTTGGGTTTATGTTGCCGTCCTGCTGACAGGGTATGTGGCATCCAAAACAGAAAATATATATTTTTAAGATGTTTAATTTTCTGGCATGCTGTTCTAGGTTATACTGTTAATATTATTTCCAATGAAAATCAGTGCTCCATCTATAACTCACTCTGCCTGGGGAAAACATCAGCTGACATCTGTTGTTGGAAAGTGATACCATATTTATTGCAAGCAATAATATCGGCACACTGGAATGGAGGCCTTCTGATCTGTTATGTTGCTGTTATACTTAATCCTGGCTTATATGAGAAAGCAAAGCAAACAATCTTTCCATTGCCTTGCTGTTGATCTTTAAATTTGAACAACAAAAAAGAACAAAATTTACCATCTAAGAAAATGAAGCAACCTGATTGTTGATGGGAAACAGATACCGTGCTGTGAACACACTCTCAAAAAATTCTCCTAAGTAACTAAAAATACCAAGCAATTACAGCATTCCTATACAGTCTTGGGGAAGAAATATGTGTTTTCTAATAGTGAGGGTTATTGACTGTTGCCTGGGACTTCTGCTCTCTGTCTCTCCTGCGGACATGCTCCTCCTGTGACTTTGGCCTGACACGGTCAGGAGGAGATGGACTCGTGTCCCTGCACGAGCTCCTCTCTGCTGGGCTAAGGTCTTGCTCTGTTTTGTGTCCCCCTTCTGCATGACAGCAATGGGGTGATGCCCAGTGGAAGTGCAGCAGGCACTTCCCCTATCACACAGAACCTCCTACCTTACTTCTAAGCTAGTGTCTCACCTGCGAGACTCATTTAAATATAACTCAATAATTAATTTACGTTAGGTAAGACATTACACAATACCGATGTGTAGTACGAGGCATTTCACAAAATCCTCTTCAGCTAAATCTCTTGCTTAGCAGTAAAAGTTGCATCCTTGAAATGATCAGAGGTCACCGGAAAGAAAATAGCAGTCTTCAGACCTGTACATTTCGTGCCTGCTCTATTTATCAAAGCTAATTTGTGCCACGAAAATCCATGACTTCTGTGAATGTCACTTGAAAACTAAAGCAGGAAGCCAGCAAGGTAAACCCTTACCGAGAGTTAATGTTAGTAATATTTTAAGATGCAACTCTTGTAACAGTGTGAAGCTAATCTATGACATAAAAAATAAATGAAGGTGAGGTTTGGGTGGATGCTGTTGCTAACATTATTCCTTTTTTTAATTTTTTTCAGTCAGAGATTCAAGGTCTGGCTAAGAAGTGTAACTGTACGGTCCATTTTGTGGAAAAGTGGTTTAGGAGACGGCGAAACCTCGAGATCCCAACGGTGCTTCGGAAATTCCGGGAGGCTTTGTAAGAGGAGTCAGCTTCTTTCCTGTTTGTTGTGGGTTTGTTAGTTTTGAGGAAAAAAAAAAACACGATGAAGGTCCTTGAGTGCTTGACATAAGCTGGGGCTCAGTTCCACAAAGCTGAGTCTATCCACCTGGGATTTTCATTTTGTGCACGCACAAGCTTTTTGAAATCATCTCCTAATGTTTCATTAAATACAGTGACTTCAAGTATTAGGTTAACAGTTTCTCCTCTTTCTTAAAGATGGAAAATAACCTCTCCAGAATGCTTTACTGTTTTCTTCACTGTGCAATAGTGGATTTATTCATAGGATTGTGCCGTGCAGCACTTAATGAAAATATGCAGAGCATAAGAAAACACATGCCAAGAACTGTAGGGGAAGAAAAATGCTTATTCACCCTTGTTCAATTATGCATCCATGCTGTCATCTTGGGCTGCTCTTGTGTATGTGGGAGTTGGCTCGAGCAGAAACCAAGGCATCCCAACTGGCTGGTCGAGGGCCCAGCCTGGGCACTATGAAGCCATATGGAACATATACTCCAACATGCTAATGTGAAAAGGCCGTTGATTATAATGCATATTAGAAAGTTTCAAAATCTCTTGCATATGATCAAAAAAAGAAAAAAAATCAAGAATCTGATTTTTTAATGTTTTTTTTTTTACTGTTTAACTATTCCAACACATCCAAAACCTTGTACAAACCCCAATTCTTAACTGGGCAGGATTTTACAGATAAGAACTTTTAACCTAACACTTTGTAATGTCCTATGTATTTGAGTTTGGCTAATATAATTGCATTGGCAAAAATTCACCTGGTTATAATATTTTAGCTCTTTTAGTGTGGGTTATTTAAAGCCCGGGAATAAGGGTTAGAAGTAGAGCCACAAAGCTCCAAGCTGAGAGCTTCATCAAGGTTATTCTCAGTGTGAATCAATACAGAATGATTTTGTGGTGTCCTCTGTTGGGCATAAATCCAGTTGATACCTGAAGCTGTGATACTCTGAAGCCTAAGCGAGTTGAGTGAACCATGTTGGCAAACTACATCCATGGCGGGTGGTTTTTGTTTTCTGGATCTGTTAGCCGTGTTTTGCAAGCAGCATTAAGATTCCCTGCTACCTATACACGACCTGCCAGCCGTGGATTCATGGCTCCAGCCATACACAGCAAAGACTGAAATTAAAACTTGCTTGGCAGCCTGGGTGCGAATGAAGCCAACAGGTTTCTCTTGTGCAATTTGTGAACCTTCCTCTGCTCTTTGTCAGGGAGTTTAATTGGATATAATTCTCAAGGCAACAAATGAGGGACAGAATTATTCCCCTTTTAATAGTCAATGTTATGAGCAGTATGACATTTTGAAAGCCTGGATTCTCCAATATCACTTTTCTGAATCACAAGGAAAAGCTGATGAGCCAGATCTAAAACATACTTAAGCTATTACTACTCTCAGTTAAGCAAGACTGGGGTTTGGAAAGTCATTTGCATGAAATCTTCCCTGCCACAGAAGACTTACCAGCCATTAACTTCATCCACTGGATGCTTTTGGTTAGACTCGGTTCATCAGGAAAGGTTCCTGAAACTAAATTAGAAGAATCCTTCTACATAAATTGTTCAGCACTCTCCATAGTGGACACATTTTGAGATTAAAAGCCATTTGTCAGGTAAAATTTGGATGAACTTTGCTTTGATTTTGTTCACCATATTCATATAGAAGCTCGGTTAAATGCAAAATGAGATGGTGCTGTGGCAGACTTCCATGGGTAATGGGTTCGTCTGAAGCAAATGAAGCACCAGGTATTTAGTGCTAAGCTCAGTCAGTATTATCTTTGTGGGGCTGGGGACTCATGGTTCAGCCTCGTAAGGTGCTCTGTGCTTTGCATCTCCTCTGGAAACTGTAGGCAGCTACCTGACACTGAACTCGGGATTAATCCCATTACATCCCCTGGACTGCTTGGACCTGCCTTGCCCCAGATTGGAGGTCACACGAGGCCGAACCAGCCCCGCGCAGAGCCCGTCCCATGGCTGTGCCATTATTTCCTTGTGACCCTGGTGAACCCTGAGCCAGGCGCCACTTGCTGGTTCCACCTTCCCCTTCCATTTGCTCTGCTGATCTTTGCCATGCACCTTTACATTTTTCTGTCTGCACCGAGGAGTTAGGAAGGATTGTTCTCATGTGATCCGATGAAAGATACCTCAAGGTATAATGATTGTTACTGTTTTATCTAGTGGCAATTTAATAATTTTCCTGGTTTCCACCGCAGGCATAAAACACATTTCCTTGTCTAGCCTCTGCCCTTCCACGGCCTCATTCTTTGTTTGTTTTCCTTTGTTTGTTGTTCCTTTAAAATGCAAGCTGCCTCTTTGCACATCCCTTCCCTCCCGCAGGGCTTCGGAAGGTGGAGCTGCCCTCGCCAGACAGACTCTCATCTTCCCCTCTCAAATGGCACTTCATTAACGTTTGCCAAAGACCATAATCATCATTTTTATGCATCTGCCAGCCCATTAGTACTAGCTAAAGTGGTGTCCTTGCAAAGACTTGCGCTCCCCCTTTTTAGCAAATTGGTTTTCCCGGAGGCGCTTCCCTGCGGTTTGGGATCTCTCCTCCTCCAAGACTGTCCCAGCAGCTCCAGGGTCGTGCAGTCCCTCCACCGTCAGCACGTGCAGTTGGGCACCGTTTTCCTCCTGATCCTGGAGAGCTTCCCTGGGAAAGGTTGGGCTCAAGGGGAGGGCTGAAAAGGCAGGAGTCTTCCTCACCTGCGGAGGAAGGAGTGGGAAGGCCCCGGCCGTCCCAGCCGCACCCAGGCCCAGGGACAGATCCTCCCACGCTGGCCCGGCGTCCTCGCAGTGCTGATTGCTGCCTCCAAATCACAGCATCCTCTGACATAGATAAGCAAAAACATCATTTTGGTTTCTAAGATAAACAGGAAATTCCTTTTTTTCTTTTTTTGCCCTCTTTTTCCCTTTACCAGATCAGTGATGAAAACCCGAAAGTTTTATCCACCTTGAAGGATATCTATTTAAACTACAAAAAGCTAAGATCAGGCTTACCCAAATGCTGCCCAGCCTGGTCAAATGTTGAGGTTTACAGCTAATCCCGGCCTCTGTTGCAACACATAAACTCAGCCCCTTGTTGTTATAAGAGTTTCAGAGGGCTCCCCTGTTTTTAACAACCAGTGTTAAGACAGACCAGAAGAAATTAGCTTGGCAATTAAAGCAAATTGATGCCAGTGCTTGCAGTGCTCATCAGAGGTGTTTGGATTGGAAAGCAGGATCCACCTGGCTGGCAGGTTGTCTGGACAAGGGGAACTGGGAGGTGGTCTGGAATGGCTGAAAAAGATGGATGCAGCAGGGAAGGTTGGTGCTGTCAAACACTGATAATTCCCTGAACACCAGATTTACATTTGCTCAGGCCGTTCTCTGGCTCAGCTCATTTCTGGCTCAAAGTTTACTGGAAAAAAATGCAACCAAGATATCCATACTGTAATAATGTAGAATTAGATACTTTTTTGGCAATTAGTCAAAATATAAGTATTTGGATATTAATAATAAAGTTAAAAGATAGCTACATCTAATGCAGGGTGTGGGAACATGTTAATGTGATATACAGTGATTTGTTAAAGTTGTGACTCAGGGTGATACTTATAAAGAAGAAATAACGTTTTGTTCCTATTTTCTTCTTTTTTAATTTTGCAGCTGGCGATTTTCATTTTATCTTGCATCATCCATTGCTGGATTGATATTTCTATATGATGTAAGTTAATTTTGTAAAGACTTGACATATTTTTAATGCAGGGAGGACCTATTTCCTGCATTTTTTCAGGTCCACTGGAAGACTCGGTGGCTTCAGTGGCTCTTTGGGTTCCAATCTCCTCAAAGTGCCAGTCTAGATGGTAGGCTACCATGTGCATATAGGTTTTGCTTGATTTTTTTTTAAACTTTCTCTTAAACTTCTGTGATAAAAAATAATTTGTGAGTAACCAGCATTTTAAAGGAAGGCTGTAGGAAGTCGCACAGACAGTTTTACAACGTGCCTTGTTAACACCTACGTGCCGCACTGCGGAGGGGGGCTGTGGGTTTTTGTTATTGTATTATTTTTCACAAGGCTTTTCTGGCAGCTCTTCTTGGGGTCCCAGCAACACTGTGTCTTGCACCTCCCTCTTGAGGAGTTTCTCCCAAGCTGTGACTCAGCAGCCGCGAGCGAGGGCTCCCTGTGTCCCTCGGGACTCTGAGCCCGTCCGCGTTCGCCGGGCTCCTCTCCGAGCGCCGCTTATCCGGGCCAGCGGTGTGCAGGGCTGGGAAACACGGCAAAATCTCATCGCTGTGGCAGCAGATCTGCCCTGATTACAGTAATGAGACACACACCCACTGTTTCGGGATGATGAAATGATGAACTGGAACACTTCAGGTGTCCTGAAAAGAAGCCAAAAAGCTGGGACCGATATAATGAATCCAAGTTGTAGGCTGCCCATAGAAATTGGTGGAGAAAAAAGTTATTGAGAATATGTTTCAGCCTGCTTCAGTTAGCAAATTTTAAAGTACTGAGGATTCTGAGTTAGGATGACTTGTCGTGTTGTAGCTAACAGTGTCTGACTTGTCTCTCTTCCCCCAGAAACCTTGGTTTTACGACATATGGCAGACGTGGGTTGGCTATCCCTTTCAGGTGAGCTTTCTGGCGTGGGGCCCGCGGCCTCCAGGCTTTCCCGGCCTTCCCTAGCTGAAAAGGCTGATCCGAGGGGTGCTTCTCCCTGCAGCAGGTGCCACTTCAGGAGGTGCAGTGCCAAAGCCGGTGCCAGCCTTGGTGCCTCCTGCCGACTGCTGCAGGAGGTTGCCACAACCCTGCTCCCTTGCAGCTCAGGCCTCCAGGCAGCTGCCATCAGCACCCATCCATAGCACTTGCTATGTGTGTTACAGATTTCAGTGCAAAAACCCTCCAAGCAAACTGCCTGCTTGTCCCCAGGTGCAGATCTTGTGTCCCCTTGCTTCCCTGTGCTCTTATCCCTTTGCATCCCATCACACCACCTTCCCTTACTCCTTTCCTAGGCAGGGGCCAAAAGGAAAAAGAAATCTTCCCTTCCAGCTTTTTCTCTCCCAGCTTCTCTAACTTATGGGACCTGATAACTAGACCTACCCCTTGCCCCCTTGACACGCTATAGAAGCAGCTGAGCAGCTCAGGTCATGTTAATGCAGCCTCCAGCCCTCTTGTTCCCCTAGCAGATGCTTAGGATTTTAATGTAAGTAGCAATATCCTAGTAATGAAGTGTGCAAATGCTTAAAATATTAATTGTTCATTGAAATGAAGGGCTTTGTTTATTTGCAGTTGTTTGTAATTAAGTGCAGGAGCACCGTGCGTGCAGCTCACTGAAAAAAGGCATGTGAAATTTGGAGGTGGGGGAGGAACTGCAGAAACTGAGAGTTTGGTCTGAGTAAAGGTTGAAATATTTGGCTCTCGGAACATCCTCCTTAATGAAGCCCAGAACATGGATTTAGTTAGTTTAATTTTTTTTTTTTAATTCAGACTCAGAAGAGGAACAGAGAGAGGAAAAAAAAAAGAGAGAGAGAGAGAAGGAAAGAATAAGTAGTTTCGTTTGGCATTCACCTTGTGCTGTTCTCTGTGTCATCCATGTTTTTCTTCTTTGCAGACCCTGCTGCCATCCCAGTACTGGTACTACATGGCTGAGATTAGTTTCTACTGGTCTCTTTTATTCACTCTTGGAATTGACAACAGAAGGAAGGCAAGTGGGCATGCTCGCTAGTGGGTAGAATCTCTATTTCTAAGGGGAAAAAAAAAATAAATATATATATATAGTAACTCCTGTCCTGATGCTGGATTTGGTGGGGCCACATGAGGGCAGCATCAGCCCACGCTGGCACTGCCGCACACATCTGTGCACCCCTGGCTGCCCGGCCGCCTTCCCGGGGCTGAGCAGGACAAGCCTTGCTGCTCACTGCACCCCGGGGACGCCCTCAGGGACTGTCCTGGCTTCGTTTCACCTCTTTCCTTCTCTTCTTCGCAGGATTTTCTGGCTCACGTCATTCACCACTTGGCAGCCATCGGGTTGATGAGTTGCTCCTGGTGTGGCAATTACGTGCGGATTGGGACACTCGTGATTTTTTTGCACGATACTGCGGATTTCTGGCTCGAGGTAACCCTGCCCCTCGGCTTTCTTTTTTTTTTTTCCAATATTATTTATTTATTCTTTACTGCCCAGGTTATACTTAGTGTTGAGTTTCTTTGCTATCAGTCCCATAAGTTCCCTCCCTGATTCCATGGAGATGCAGCTTCACGCAGTCATGAATTGTAAGATAACAAAGAGCATCTCGATAACTTGGACAGATATGGCATTGTAGAATTGGTCATTAAAAAAAAAAAGGAACTAACAGAAGTCCTCTAGTGCAAACTGGGGACTAGAAATACTTCTGCCTCTCTGGATTATCTGTGATAAAATCAGCCTGAGTTGGCCAGCCTGTCAACAGCTTGTCATGATACCAATTCTCAAGGAAATTCAGCAACTAAAAGCTTGGCTGCTTCCTCAAACTGTCCTAATTTTGTCAGCATTCGCACCCTGTGTTGGTCCGAGGGTATGGCTACATCACATAGTGCTGTCTGGAGACACTCAAACTGTTTCTGAATGAGGTACCTCAGGTACTGTCAGAAGAAAAGTTTCTCCTGTCCTCTCTATCTCTACACTAAATATCAGTTAAGAAATGCCTTAAGATGAAAAATCATCTTCTTCTTCAGACAGATTTACCCTTGAGAAAGCCGCCTTATCCCGTGTTGCCCAGGGTGATTCCTAAAAGTAATGAGGCTCTTTCCCAGTGGGATGAAGGCCAGGGCAGAGGCCTCCAGCGTCCAGGAGGAGGAGGAGGCAGTGGAGCTGTGAGCACATCCAGCTGCAATGGGCCACGGCAGCTCCGGGCTGCTGGATGTGGCTGGGAGCCAATTCCCAATGTGCTACCAGATAGAGGGATGGACCTCTGTCTCCAGGAGCACTTTGTGTTTCCATAGCACTCTGGTGTTCTGCTCAGAGAGCCCTTCTCTAGGTCTTTGATACAGCTTTTCCGTATAAGATGAAAGGAGAAATATAAACAGGGAATCTATTTTGATGCTGCTTTATTAGGTATGAGTAAAGTGATTGCTCTTCATGCCAAACAGGGAGGACATTTTCTTCCTGCTTAGGTGGGAGATGACTTCTTGTTTATGAAAATACTAGAAAGGGACTTATTTCACAGAATATTTGTAATAACGTTTGATGGTTTGTATTGAATACAGGCAGCCAAAATGCTTAATTATGCTCACTGGGAGAAAACCTGCAATACGCTCTTTGTCATCTTTGCTATCACGTTCTTCATCACAAGAATCATCCTGTTCCCCTGCTGGTAAGCAATATTTGATGTAGTCATAAGCTTTTCTTTCATTCTCATTTCTAGTGAGAGGTAATTATTGGTTGTGATAGAAAAAGAAAAGGAACCAATTTAAAGAGCAAAAAAGCTTTCATTATTATTTATCTTAGTGGCCACCTAGAAGAGTGGATAAAAACTGCCATTTTTCTTTAAAGTAAAAATTTAATATAAGCAAAGTGTTTCAAAAAAGAATCTCCTGGAGCTGTGGTACCTTATCAAAGGTTTTCACTTAGTATTTAGCTTGTTTTTACAAACTGTAGTTAAACATTATGTACTGCCGTGTTTCCAAGAGAACTGAACTACTTAACTAGGAGAAATCACTGTCCTTTTCATTCCATCTCTCCTGCTGTGGCTACAAAGCCAAACTACAGTGAAAGCCCTATATGATTGTATTTAATTTTTTGTAGTGCCTTCTTTTTACTAGCTGGTTCCTAGGTAGTGACCCATCTCATTTACCTACATGGGGAGCATTCTGCAAAGGTGAAACAGTTAATCTATAAAGTCAGCAGCGCACATAAATTAGAACTTATTAAATGCTTGCATGACTTTGGAGTGCTATGATTTAATCTACTTTGGAGTCTCCACACAGGTGCTTAGTGTACTTAATGCTTAACATGTTTAGCTTTCAAAAAGTGTTCAACATGTTTCACATGCACCGTTCTGCTGATTTGCTCTAGCTTGCTTCCATGCCCCTCCCTGCATATGGACAAATCCTTAGAGGCTCAAGCACGTTAAATTAATAGTTCTGAACATTGATCAACACGAGGTTTCAATTTCCTGTAGTATTCTCTTTCAAAAATGCTGATGTCTTTTACTCTCTTGTTGTTTTTTGATTAATTACGCAAGTGATCCCCAATCATTTTGCTTCACTGGGTTTCTTTTTCTTGAGTCTGGAAGCCAAACGTGATGAGATTAAAGGGGCTCAAAAAAGCCCCAAGTAATATAGAAGTGAAGGCTCAGGATGGACAAAACACATGGTGATTAACAAGGAGCCAAGCTGAAAAGCTTGTATGAGTTTCTCTAGAGTGTGGATTTCAGATTAGAGGGAATTTGCATGAAAAAGACAGTATAGACAAGCTCTGAGCTGCATTATATCTAGACCACACAGAGCTAAAGATTTAAAAACCTGGGATATTTCTAACCTTACTTAGAATACTTTGATGCAAGACTCTAATTTCTTATCTTGTGAAGTCTATATTTAAATCACAATGTATGATCTAGTTAGACCAAGGTTTGTTAATTAAACTCTCATCTATGGAGGGCGTTTTAATATTTTGTGGAAATAGTTAATCAGTTTAGAGTATGAAATTAGAAATTGTTATAAATAGCACAGAGGAGGAATCTTGCACCATAATAATGACCTTCCTTTTGTTTTGTTTTGGTTTGGTTTTGTTTTTTTTTTAGGATTCTTCGTGCCACACTGTATCAGCCCACATACTATTCGACGACTCCTGTCATAGCGTATTTTTTATTCAATGGACTATTGTTGATCCTTCAAGGCTTGCATTTATACTGGGGTTACTTAATTTTCAGGATTTTGAGAAGGTTCATTTACTTAAAGGTAAGCAATCTTGCTTCTGCAGAAAAATATGTAAGATGCAGCCACTAATATCTTTAACTGATTTACTCAGAACATCTTATTGTTTTCTTGAACTTTCAGGTCAGAATTTTTGTTAGTGATGTACAAAGTATGAATATGGTCAGCTGTTCTTTCTACCTCCCGTTGTCGTGTTGTCACATAAAAGCTCATAGATCAGGATACCAGAACTTTGGCTCTACCTCGTGACTTGCTCTCCTATGTAAATGGCAAGTGAGCTGTCCTGAAAACTGCATCCTAAAGATGGTGCAGAGCTCAAAATCCTGTGTTCAGTTGACAGCAATTATTCCTCACTGGACCTTCTGTGAACACTACAAAAAAAGATGAGAGACAATTTTTTTTTAATGCTACAGAAAACCCCAGGTGTGTATAAATCTGAATTCAGCTATACACTGTGTTTTTGGATTAAGAAAACCTAACCAAGCCCATCTGATATTATGTTAAGATATAGAAAATACTGTTGTATTCACCTGGAGTGGAGAAACAGTGTAGGGTTGAGGCATCATAAGCTGCTTTCACTCCCCACAGCAAATTCATGTGGGAAAAAGCTGTAAGGACAATTTTGCTGTGATCTGGTGCCTGTTGTTGGAGTTTCACAAGGTCTCGTTATGAAGCATGCAGTGCGGTGTAGTAAAAGTAAAGGTAGCAGCAGCATTGGGCAAAGGACTTTGGAGACTGTATTTTAGTATTTGGCATGACCACTGCCAGGGACGTTTTGCTACTTAAGATGAAGCTTATGTTGTGCTATTGAAAAACAGTATTTCTTCTGAGGATCGAGGCAAGAAAACATAAAAGGACAGAGTCATCTCAGTTTTCTCAAGCAGTTGATGTTGCGTGATGCTGATGAGGTTTCTTGCTGGATTAGGTGCTTTGATGAGTGACTCTGTTGCTGTTGTTGTTGTTGTTGTTATTGTTGTTTTGTTTTCTCCTTTATTTAACCTTGTCTTCTCACAGAAACTCATGCAGTCAGGTTATGTATCTGTTATTCTACTAGTCGGTCTCAGCCAGATGTGATGGGGTTTCTTGGATCCTACAAGTCTAATGAAAATAGACAGCTAGATAGCATACAGACCTGATGTCTCCCTTAAAAGCAGACTGCATTTGCAAATTCAACCCCTGTTAGACAGCAAACATGAGGGGCATATCTATAGGAGAAATGGCTTGCTCCAAAAATGTGTGTTTTTTTCCATGCTGCTTAGGGCTCTCAGATTAATTACAAAGTCATTTTTGGCCAGGTTTATTGAGTGCTCTCAAGTGTTTTGCCTCTCCTTATTTTCTCTTTAGGTTGTGGCCTTGCCTCTGTGCTGAGCTGCAGTGTATATCTGTATTCCACATATTTCACTATAATTTGGCAGAATTTCTGTTTGACATCTGTTTTAGCTCATTGCTGTCAAAATATCAGTTATCAGGGCATTTTGTCAAGAGGAGCTCCATTGACCAACATTATCAATGGAACAGACCTCCGAATTGTCTGTAACATCCAGTCTTGTAAGATGGCAAGGAAGAGACAGGTGGTTTTTTTGAGAAATAAACATCTTTCTTTCAAAAAAGGAATTTGAGAAAAAAAAAAAAGGAATGGTACTGCAGCCACTAGGACTGAAGATACTAGATTGACCTTGGTGCAGGGAGATTTGTACTCCGTGTGGAGGTATGACCTTGGATGTGGAAAGCTCACATGGATCTATGGGAGAACCTGGTATGAAAAGGAATATGGTTGGAACAAGGCTGTAATTTGGAAAGAGGAAGAAAACCAATTCCATGGAAACCATGGACCTGTAGATGCCTGGGAAAAACCCTGAGATGCCTGAGAAATCAACAGTAGGGGCAGGTAGAGAGAGCACAAAATACCATGGAATGAGGAGGGCCATCGATTCCGTACACGAGGAATGAGCGTTCGCTATATGCAGAGCCTGCAACAGCAGTGCCCCTTTCCCAAGACTGTTTCTTGAGGAAATCAGGAGAGCTCCTGCCTGCTTTGCAGCTGAGGAAGAGGAGGGCATGGGCAGCATTTCCCATCCGTGCTGGCTGAGGTTCTGAGAGCGCATTGCAGGAAGGCCTCCAGCTACAGTGGCAAAGAGGACGTTGTTGGGCCAGCTATACACGGCCGTTCTGCCCTGCCTGCCCCTATGCCTTCATAAGGGGCAGAAACGCTTTATTTTGAGATAAGCACTTCAATTTCACATTAGTCATTGCTAAAATGAGCCAGCATCCTTGCCGTGGCTTTTTGGTTCCTTATAGAGCTCTCCGCGAAGCCGGTTTCCAACAGCGTTTTCCCCGTGGCAGCAGCGGCAGCGCGAGCCCTTCGCAGCGTGCGTGCCTAGAGCTGGCTCGCGGGCGCAGCCTCTCTGCCACAGCAGTGGCAAACTTGGCTGCGAAAGCAGCCGGTGCCTCCAGGGCCGTAAAGGCCACGCGAGAGGAGAGCGGCGTTTGCGAGGCAGCGTTTTGACACCAACGCGTTTCCTGCACACGCGCCCCGCACCGGCAGCTGCCGCTGTTTTAGCGGAATATCCGTCAGCCGTCGCCCTCGCATCAGGAGGGTTTTGTTTCCGTGCCGAGGCTGTAAAGCTTCCATTCAGAAAACAGGGAAATTCTGCCTTTTTTTCCTTTGTGAAGCAACAGTTAGCTACTTCAGATGGAAAAACAAGGTCCTGCTGTAACCCGGGCCCGGTTACAGGGTTGCAGGGCCCGGTGTTGGTGTTTAACTGTGTGCGCCGCGCAGGGGGGATGTGGTGGCACCCTGGGGACGATCCCTGTGCCGCCACCAGCAGCTCCTGCGTCCTGCCGGGAGGCCAGGCCCTTCCCTGGTTGTGCCTGTCTGGCCCCATCATCAAACTGTTGGAAAATCAATGGTCTCAGGTGCCGTTTGCTCCCCGGGAAGTGCTGTTGTCCATCGCTCAAGCACAGGTTGAAGGACTTTCCGGGTCACCTATGAAGTCCTGGGCTCAGCAGGACCCATCACTGGGAGAGCCCTGCTCTCCAGCGAGCCCCGTGCACCCAGAAAGGCTGCGCCGTGGCCGTCCCCTCCCGTCGGCACCAGTATCGGGGAGTTACCCGGTAGTTTGGGATAGTTCCCTGATGGGGGAGTTACGAGGGACAGACCAAAGCGAGGCAGAAGGAGAAGATGGAGGGAGAGTCTCTTGTTCCAACCCTCTGTCATGTTTCCTTGGGGCCTGTGCAGGTCCCTGGCCCGCCGAAATCTGTTGCCACAAGCCCAGTGACACTTACAGCTACTTTGCTTTAGATCTGGATTCTTTATTTTCTTACGGGGAAACTTGAGGCATCAGAAGCATTGCGTGATCTTCCAAGCAAGCATTGCTCTTCCGTACAATATATAAAAAAAACACCCAGATGAGGTAAGTCAGGGGTTGCCTCCTTTCTCCCAGGCCGTTGCCTGATGCTCTTCATGGCACTCGTGTCTACGAAAAGCCCCTCAAGGTCATCCCTGGAGCCACTTATCCCAGGTGGGTTGTGCTGCAAGAGGAGCAAGGACATTTCTGAGCGTCCTTCCTTTGCAAGCGATCGCGGTGCCGAGCTGCTGGCTGCCGTCGTGCCGTGCAAGGCCCTGCGTTGCTGGGAGACTCCGTGTGTTTCTGTAATATTGTTCAGCTACACGGGTAAATCGCCCACTCGCATCAGGTTTCAAGCACCCCTGAAACATGTCTAGTCATCATGTCTGCACATGTGAGAATATTTTAGGAAAATTGAAAAAACATATAGGGAAGTATGTACATGTGCACTGATTTAAAGCATCTCGCCAGGAAAATCCCGTGGAGATTAGACGTTGTATTTCCAAGGTCAGAAAGAGGGAGCGAATGACAGCAGCTTATAGCCACATTATTATGGCAAATTAAGATGTGAAAATATATGTTAAAACCATTACTCACTGCGTTAAGGTTTTGAGACAACGGGGCTTTAAATCTTGAAAAATATGTCTAAGTTGTAGGAAATGGGCATGGTGTCCACATGACTCAGATGCTTTGGGGCTGATGCAAAGTCCATCAATGGCAGAAGGTAAGGGCAGATTTTAATAGTGCCGTAATGTAACCAGAGGGGATGTTTTCCTGCTCCTTTTGCTCTCCTAATTGTTTTCCTGCCCTCAGGCTGTCTTCAAGCAGGGCAGTGAGCTTCTTCCTGATGCTGACTGTGATTTAGGAGTCCTCAGCCACCTCTTTAACTCACCTTGGTTATTTCCTTCTCCTGGAGCAGAAAATACCCCAGGGTCCAGCATTTCTACACTCGTGCTTTTGAGTTTGTCATTTAAAAAACTGGCGAGTATCCCCTCCATGTTGGCAAGATTTCTTTTTATTTTGTACTCAGTAAACATAGGGTTTTTCAAGACTTTAGGCATGTCCATGACCATGGTTTATTCATAACCTATTTAGGTCAATCTCCTAAGGGATCAAGGAGAGTTAGTGTTCAGAGAATGACTAATGATGGAGTGTGGATGGCTGGAAATGATAAGAAAATACTACTTTAGGGTTGAAATGATAGCTGTGAAGTATCTGCTTCCACACTTCTGTCCCTTCGAGCACTCGTTCCTTCACTTCAGCTTTTTGTTTTGTCTGACGATTGTTCTCGCGCTGTCATAACAACTTTTCTCTTTCTCTTTCTCTCTTTCTCTCTTTCTCTCTTTCTCTCTTTCTCTCTTTCTCTCTTTCTCTCTTTCTCTCTTTCTCTCTTT
>JAVCKT010019940.1:13846-25489 GCA_032273925.1 Rhynchotus rufescens | reverse complement strand
GGCTCTTGTCCCAGCCCTGGCCAGGGCACAGGGAGGCTGTGCACCCGGTGCCCGCCTAATTTAAGTCCAGGCAGGTCACAAGGAAAACAAATCTATGAGCAAAAGAGTGGTTGCCAGCATGGTTGGAGTGGGACAAGCTCTGGAGGGGACGTGTAGAGAAGCCTCAGGTCCCCTTCCCATTCTCAGTCGGCTGCTTCAGCGGAATGATGTTCAAACCATTTACAGGCCCTCACCAGAACATCCTGCCTCGAGTCTGTGGAGGACCCGTCGGCTGGTGCCTGAAGTCACTGTGAGAGGCAGGGGCTGCTCTTCAAAGCTTGTTGTGCTGAAAGAGAAATAGATTTTGGGGTTGAAAAACCCAAATGCCTTGTTTGAACCAAAAGCCTGAATGCATTGTAGGGTCTGAATTATGTAGGGCTTGAGAAAGGAGAGAGCAGTGTTAGATTTTATTCACCGTCCTGCTTGGCACAGAACTGTTCTACCTCCCTCAGCTTTACTGTTCAGTATCTGTGTGGACACAGAACTGTCCTTGCACGGTAGAAGCATTCACTAGCAGTTTGGGTGTGAAGAATGACTGCCAGACACTGGAAGCTGCTCCCGTGGAGCTGGAAGGGATTTTCTCAAGGCCAGACTGTCCTTCCGTCCCGCTTTCCTTCCTGCTGATCATCACCATCGGCACCATCTCCTTGGCAATGCCCTTTGCAGTGATACCAGGGGTATCAGGGATACTCCCAGGATCACAACTGGACAGGAACGTGGCCTTCCCTTGGCAAATGTAGATGCGATGAGCACACAACAGGGCATCCAGATACAGCACGGGGCAGAGAAGAGGCTGGGGGTCAGTTCAGTCTCTCCCGGCAATACGGGGAGTTGCTGACACAACCAGGCACTGTTCAGCTTACGCCTGTCGAGCAACCAGCCTCTCAAATCCCATATTTTAGCCAGTGTATTCCTTCAAATTCGCATTTATACGACGTTCTTTTCATCTTCCTGGCCCTTCACAATTGCTAAGCCCCCAGCGCCCAGGCGCTGCCCACAACTTTACAAGCGAGAGCGGAAACAAGAGGTCAAGGTCCGGGCCAAGATCCTGGGGGAGGTTTTGTCTGAAAAAATGTTGGGCTGCACAAAATTAAAGAGGTGCTCGGTGGTCTTGGCTTGGGTGCCAGCCCCGGCTTTCTTGGCAGGTGGCTTTGGGTGGCACTTTGTTCCTGCAGGCACTTGTGGGCCTTTTTGAAAGGCCTGCACTGCACTGGCAACAGCCATCGTGTAATTCAGGTGACAGCAAACAGACGTGGAATATGCTCATGGTGCCTTCTTCTCCATAGGACTTGAAAGATGAGCGGAGTGATGAAGAGGAGGAGGATTCGGTGACAGATACTGAAGAGGAGTTCCCAAAGAACGGCACCAAGAACGGCTGTGGGTCGAGCAAACATCCCCTCCTGAACAGCAGCCACCACTAGCTCCCTCCTGCAGTGGGTTCTGGTCTGTTTTGAACCCAACCTACAGGATAAAACTTAAGTCAAAAGGCTTATGAGAGACTGTGATTGATTTATTGTTGGCTACTGGACCTGGAAAGCAGCCCAGTTTAGAGGGGTGGGAAAAATTGCATAACCTGACAAAATGTGTTAATGACCCATTTGCTGAACCATTTCTCAGCCTTTGGAAAACCTACCTGGAACGAGCTGATCACTCCACTCTCAGTGCTCAACAAGGTCAAAGCTCAAGAGTGTCAGATCATTTAGTGTCCCGTTGATTCTAATGTAGTTTTTCAATCTAAGCTGTATTTTACCGAGCGATTTCATTCACAGATGTTTTGTGGTAAGTAGCGTGAAGTCTGCTAAGAACCAAAATTACTCTATATGGGAAAAATTTCACAGTGGTCAAAAGCTAGTATTTTAGTTTTTATGTCTTAAAAAGGCTGTTCTGGACACATCTGCAGCCCAGAAAATTAAAAGTTAAGCTCCTCCTTTCCTTTTTTTTTTTTTGTTTTTTTTGTTTTGTTTTGTGAGGTATTCTCACAAAATGACATTAAATGATTGTTTTCTCAGAAGCAAGTCTGCCAAATTCTGTTTTGTTCCTGTATAATCCCTGCATGGATGTGGTTACTGGGAGAGAGATGGGTGAGCAGGGCTAGCCAGAAAGGCCACATCATCAGTATTGTCTATTTATTTGCTACCTGGATCAAACTGGCCACCTGGGTTTGCCCCTCTCCTGTTTTTGGTGAATCACATCACTGGAGCCTGGCTTAGGTGTGAGTACGTGGCTGAGGCTCCAGCCAGCTCTGCGCTCTAGGAAGCGGAGGAACCGTGGACCTTTTACCAGCTCTCTTACCAAAAATGCCTCTAGAATCAATTACGAGGGGTTGTGCCCCTATTTTTTGGACCTCAGCGACCTGCAGGAAGTCCCACAACTGACTTGTTTTCTCAAGATGTCCTTGGCAAAGGGGATGTAATTCAGTAACTGAAGCATTTGAAAAAATGGGGATTGTTGGGGATCTCGTATATGAAGAAAAAAAAAAAAGTGTTTTCTCTATGGTTCTAAGCAAAGAAGGAGTTTGGTCTAGAGGCTGGCAGTATAAAAAATTCTGCATATGGTCTACAGCCTGTTGAATTAGGCTGCGTTTGATTTGTGGATTAAAGTAATTTTGGACCATGCAACAGCCTGTATGTCTGTGCTTTGCTACAAAGAGAATTACGCAGGAGAAGGAGTAGGGTCTGATGCATTCTGAGAAAAGAAGGAAGATCTGCCGGAGTGGAGGAGCATCCCTGGTCCTTGTGCTGGGAGCACCGCGGGGGCCGAGCAGCCCCTTGGCAGGGGCTCTGCAGCACTGCGCTACCTCGCGTGACTGTCAAGGATGCCTTCAATGCTGCAGTTATCGGAACGGTGCTTACACTTCCTACCTCGCCTAAGGCAAACGGGGGGTTTGCCAGGGTCACAGTTCCTCCTCAGGCCTGTTTATTGCCTGGCTTTTCCAAACAAAACACCCGCCGTGTTGCCGGCCGTGCGCTCCTCTGAGAGCTGGGGAGACAACGACGCTTTCTACAGACGTCAGGGGGGCCTGGGGGACGGCCAGGACCATCAGCAGCATCCGATTGTGGTGCCAGGAAGCTTTTCTGTGCCGAATAGGAAGGGAATTGAGGAAAGGAAACATGGAGGATGACGTTGTGGCAGGAGTGAGTTTCTGAACAACTACAGAGTTTTACACTGGAATTTACAGTCTCATTGAGGCCAAAACCTGCCCTTCCTACTCAACTAAATCTCCCATTGAAACCAATTAATTCAAAGGGAATTTTCCCTAAGAGTCAGAATTGCAGATATCCAAGATAGCTGTAAGACCTGGTGTTTGATATAGATGTGAAAACTAAGGTCTTTAAGGAAGAGTAAAAGACAGATAAACACAAATATGATATTCAGGCAAATTTGGGGCGAGTACAGAAGAACATGTGAAGAAGAAAATTTTCCCCATCTCTCCTGCAGGTGAGGATTACCGCACCCTGCAGCAGAATTAGCCATGGATGTGAAGCAGGCCAAGGCGGAGAAGGTCAATTGAAAACAAGGGAGCTCTGCTGATTTGTATCAGCCAAAAAGCTGCTCTGTATTTCTTATTTTTTTCCATTTCTATCTCTCCTGTCAAGAAGTTCACCAAAATTCTGACCTTCTGCCTCTTCCCATGGGCTTCTCTTTGCCAACAAACAAATAAGGTGCTACAGCCCAAATAATGAACTGTGTGGAATGCTTTGGTTTTATCACCTGAATTTATTCATCTTTTTAAGGTCATGAGTAAGAATGGAATTGATAGAAAACAAATCAAACGGGAATCTGTGAGTTTTGGCTACGAGCAAGTTGCAAACCGTGAAGAAAAAAAAAAACCTACCAAGCAAAAAAACTTGCTGATTTAGAAAGAAAAACAGTGTCCCTACAGGCACTTCCCCCAGCTGTGGGTTCGAAGGAAAACAGATAATCGGCCACTAGAAATGGAAGTCCATGCTGAGAATAAGAACATAGCCAGGCTGGGAAAATGCCAGAGAGATGGTCTGCTGGCTCTTAGCCACCCAAGGCTTGGGGAGCCTTTCTTTATGGAACAGCAAATGGGCTGAGAATTAATTACTCTGAGTTCATTTTACTGGTCGTGCCCCCAGCCACTAAAAATCTCCTACTCTGTTTTCATTTTCCAGTAAGTTATATGGGCTCCCTCCTGCTCTCTCCATCCCATCTAGAGCTGGGTTCTTTTTCCTTAGGGTTTGAGCTACAGACTGTCACAGACCTGGAGTTGAGGAATGTGAAGTCTCTGACTTGTCTCCAGTCACAGAGTCCCAGAATGGTTGAGGTTGGAAGGGACCTCTAGAGATCACCTAGTCCAACCCTCCTGCTCCAGCAAGGACACCTGGAGCATGGGGCACCCGGTCGCATCCAGGTGGGTTTGGAAAACATCCCAAGAAGGAGCCTCCACAGCCTCCCTGGGCAGCCTGTCCCCAAGTCACACAGGAATCCGTGTTCCTGACAGATCCTGGTGTCTACCCACAGAACCTACCCCTGCTCCTGCTTTAGAGGACACAAGGCTGCTGGTGTTTGTCAGAGCTCTTCAGAGCGGCGCTGCACGAGGGACACGCCACCGAGTTGCCAGCTCGTCACACAGGCTTCTCTTACAGACGTGGGTGAGAAAAGATCCTCTTAAGGAGCTGCTGCTTCCCACAGCCCAGCTCTTCAACGGGGAGCATCTTCTCTTGCTCTCTATTTTCTGCGTGATGCTGCTTGGTTTACAGTTGCTGAACAAGGTGAGAGCAGCCAGCGCCAAGCGCTTGCAGGGTGGATCGTCTCCCCCCTGGTGGGTGCAGAGGTTCATGCTCTGAAGCAACTTTTGGGGAAGAAAGGTGCTCTCATGACCTGCTGCAGCTCCAGGTAACTTTGTCACCGATATGTAGAATGAACAGCTCTGTGCTGCAGGAGCTGGGCACACCTGGAGTGAGGAGCTTGTTCAGCTTTGGATCATTTCTTTGAATTCCCATTCCGTGTCACCTTTGCCACCCGCAGGCTCTTGGTCACCTGCACTGCTGCTCAACCTGCTCGGCAGAGGTTGCTCCATGTCCCACGTGTGCTCTGCAGGAGCAGCAGTGTCTGCGTGCGGTGCCAGGTAACACACTCCACCACAAATGAGAGCACAAGGTCTGCAAGTGTTGGGATATGATGCGGAGGTGGTAGAGTAAGAAAAATCACCGGCCAGCAAACAAGGATTCCTGCAGGAAAAAAAATAGTTTCCCTTTCCATCCTGTCATCCATGTGTGTCAACATCTGAAGCAGCAGAAGGAGGTAAAGATCTGACATTAATCTCTTGTCAAAGGATGGGATTCCTAGTCAAGGAAATGGGTGTGATCAAAGCAATGTAATGTTCATAGAGAGCTTCAAGAAGGCTCTGAGAGTTTATTTAACTGCAGTACCCTCTGTGGGATTACTTGAAGTTTCTTCTTTATTAGGAGACAAGGCTGAAAACACAGGTCCAAGCTTCAACATATGACTTTGCAAATACAAAGTCATAACAATCCATGTAGGATGATGATGTTGATGTTCCAATAGGCCTGAAATTTATGAAAATATCTTCTATTTACTCAGCTGGAGAGAGCCCTGTTCTTCAGGAGTTGTATTACCCCATAAAGCATTCAGAGGAGACCCCATAACCATTTCAAAGTCAAAAACATTAAGTGGAATAACAAGTGCAAACTCTAGGCGCAGGCACTTTGAAGTGCAAGAAACACGTCCATGGAGCCATAGAACATTAGCGAGCTTGGAGCAGGAGCAGGAAGAAACAGCTCCCAGGCATTTCTCCTACCACAAGAGAAGCTGGTTTAAAACGTTGAGAGTTTAGCAGTGAAATAGATGATCAAATTTGCACGGGAAGCCTCAGGAGCTTTTCCAGCGATGCCAATGAGAAGCGGTTCAGGACCTTAAGCAACCGGGTAAAATGAAAAGCAGCAGGATGGTGGCACCAAAGTGCAGCAGCTCCATTCTCCAGCCATGGGGAGTGGGATGAAGCCCCATCACATCCTCCTTCCATGGGCCAGGGCAAAATCCTCCCTGTGCAACAAGGTCTCCTGTGTGCAGGGCATTCCTGCGGAGCCAGCTTGCCCTCACTAGGCAGGTTGCTGTTGGGAAGTGCCCCTAGCAAAGTGGTCCCTTCCCGGCCAGCGGCTTCTCTTTCAGCAGCGGTCCCGTCCCCAGCCCTGCCCCATGCAAAGTCGCAGCAAAGCTGGAGCTGCTGATGCTGAGATCCAGTCCAAGGCCCAGTTTTCCAGAGAGGTGAATGACGAGCAGCATTTATCATAACTCACCTGATCATAACTCGGGCCTTCCCTTGGTTCCCAGCCAATAGCTCCCTTAAAAGAGCCCCAAACAGCGCTGGGCTCTGGACACAGGGCTGAGAAAGTGGGACTGTCTAACTGGGAGTCCATGGGCTGTTAAAAATACAGACGTTGGGTTACCTGGTTATTGCTGCAAGGGCCCACGAGGTGGCAATAGCAGGACACTGCTCCCTGCTCAGACACGTTCTCCTGTAGCACATTTGCCCACCTCTTTACCCTTGAGCACAGAGACTTCATTGCTTTTGCCTATCAAAATCGCCACTTTGTCACGCCACAGCTTTGGACCGCTGGGGACGGCTGCCCCAGACTTGCCTGGATCTGGGATATTTGCACACAAATAAGGATCATGCAACGCCCAGGATGGCATGGGTTACTCTGCCACCTCTCCTTAGGGGACACACTGTCCAGCTCGAGCCTGTGACATTCTGGCTGAGAGAGACCCTGCAGGAGGCACCTCTGGCCACGCTCCATGTTTCCTGCCTCTGCGGACAGGAAAGTGCAACTCCAAGGGAGAAGGTTTGGTCCAGGCTCAGTGTGCGCACGGTCAGGGTAGGAGAAGGGGGACATTAGCCTGTGAGCTCAAGCAGGGAAGGAGACCGAGAGGCTTTTTGTACTGCACATCACGGGCAGAACGATCTGAGAATTTGGGAGTCCCACAAAATAGCTTTAATAAGAAAAGATTTGGAAGTGCTAAGTGTTCATTAGTACTCTCAGGGTGGAAGGAGAAGGAGAGCAGATGCAGGATGCAACCAGCTAAGGATCAAGCAAGCACGGTGGTGGAGTCTGTGTGAAGGCTCCTCTGCTGACAGCTCCCAGAGCTCAAAAATCTCCCTCCACAATGAAAGAAAAATCACGGGGTCACCCTCTGAGACAGCATGATTTTAAACAGTCCTACAACTGGGAACCTCTTCCTTTGCTCCCTGCGATGATGATTTCTAGCCCTCTCGCAGCTCCCATTTCCCAGCCTGTCACAGGGTCAATCACTCAGCAACAGAGTTAAACGAGAAATCAGAGGTGGCAACCCTGCACTTCACAGAAAGCCTTGCTGAACTTCAGGTCAGCCTCAAACAAGGCCGCTTGTTCCTTTGTCCGGGTGGCTGCCGCATGCCTGGCGAGTGACGTGTGGCTCGTCGGCATCGCCCGGGTGACGCCATCCGCGCCGTGGCCCCCATGTACCGGCAGCCCCTGCACTAGCCCGGGCTGTGTTTGAACACCCCGGCGTGCTGGGTGAATGATCCATCCCCGTCTGGGATCCCGCTGTGCAAAGCTCTGCCTGGGCAGCTGCGAAGAGCTGCCTCAATGGTATTAGACACTGGAGAATCCACAGAAGGGAGCCTGCTCTTAAATACCCTTTGTCTAAGGAAGAAGCTTTAATAAAACCCTCTATCAACTGTGCAAGACAGGTCAGTAGGAAACCCACTTCTGGAAAAACACTGAACGACTTGTATTTATTTGTGTCTCTGCTCTGAGAGACAAAAGAGCCTCTCGTGGTCCCCAGTTGTCACTGTGATGTCTCTGGCTTGTTTGAGGTGGATTTGCATGTGCAAAAGCAGCGCCCAGCAGGTTCCTCTGATGTCCCTGACCAAACTCTGCGGTCACGGGCAGGTGTCACATGCAGAAATTACCTAAGGACTGCGGTGAGGTGAGGATCTGAAGGGAGATCACCCTTGGGCCCCAGCGAGGTGGCTGGGAGCAGGGAGAGGGCTGAGTAACGGCCACATTAACCCTTGGCATGATGGCATTTTCCAGGCAGGAAGCCAAAGGACTGCTTGGGAAGATGTATATAACACATGTCTGCAGTCTCCAAAGGGTTATTAACTGTTCAATAATGGCCATGAAACTTGGCTGCCTCATCATCCATTTAAAATTGCTAAAAAATAAAACATGAGCTTCAAAGCTGGAGAGGGTTTGCTGCTTAGAAACTGCAGGGCCAAATCTAGTCTGATGCTGAGGAGGAAAACTGTCCGTGAACTGGGGACAGAGGAAAAATTGCACATGCTACATAGCACCATGGCCTAGTTCTGCTTCACAAATTACCCTCATTGGTAAGAACTGCAAAATACCAAGGCCTGGCTGTGATGTTCCCCCCGCTGCCGGGACACCCTGCAGCTCTGCGATGCTGAACTGCGTGTAGCCGAGCGCTGCATTTGTGGGAATGTGGGGAGACGAAGCCAAATGGAGGAGCAGGGAGCACCGCGTGTCGTTTCTGGGAGCCTGATGCCACAGAGACGTCCATGCAAACACTTATTTTCTCTACTAGTGCAGTACTCATTTCAAGAATTTTAGAAGCCACAATAACGTTATGAATAGAGACTTCTTTTTAGTTGAGCTCCTTTTCCCCCACATTGTTACATTTTTTTTTTCTCTGTTTTATTATTTTGGCTGAGGACTTTGTTAGGTGGGTGAAAAGATCTACCAAAAATTAAGCAAGTCTAGGACCCCTTGTCAAGCGCTTTGGAGGGAAGAGAGGAGGCATCAGCTTTGGTCCCTTAGCAAACGACCTGGATGCTGGTTCATTCCAGGCCAGGAGAGAAATCCATGGACTCCAGCTTTGTTTCAGACATATTTGGAAAAGACAGTGCTGACACATGCAGAGGTGGTCACAAACTGAGCTTTCCTCCCATTTCAATAGGTTCTTAATCCTGTTGCTGTGATAACTTATTTCTCATTAGAGAGCAGACTAAGCTTTAAAAGAAAGAAGGAATCCAAGCAGCCGAATCCCAGCTGATCTCTTGTTAAGAAAATGATTGTGAACCACTCGTCCTGGGTTTGCTCACATTTGCAACAGCAGAAAAGGCTGGAAGCAGCTTGAAGACCCTGGGTCTCCAACAGCCTCTACCCATCACCCACTGTACCAAATGGTACCACTGACCCCATGTGACATTGGTTGCAAATATCTGCAAGGGTTTGGACAGGCCCAGACGTGAGGTTGACAGTAGTTTGTCTGAACTGAGGAAAGTGGCAGATTTAGGTGAAGGAATAGAGAAACTAATCTTGTGTGATGGTTTTTTCCTCTTTTATTTTGTCTTGCTGAAGTCTATATCTGCCTGGTGAGTGAAGGGACCATGTAAATGGACAGGACCTCATTTGGCGAAGTTTTCTGAGGGGAAATCTTGGCTCATTTTACAGTCAAAGCCATCCTGAATTGCCCTCCTTCATTCTGTCCTCCATTTTGTGCTAATATGGTGTATGCAAAGCTTTTTTTTTTTTTTTTTTTCCTAGTGCTCATGTCTATCTTTTCCTAGTTTCAAAAATTCCAAGTCTTAGCACTCTCCAAGTTGTCGCATCTAGCAGGGGAGAGCACCCAAATCTGATTCCCCTCTTCTCACAACAGAACAATTTTGGACAGCTTTCACGCAAGTGTCGTTCTGAGATCTGCCAGAGTCATTCACACACTTTTATGGGTCTTCCTTTGAATTCATCTAAGATTTCAGCAACAAAATTGCACATTTTTGCAGAAGCTTAAACTTCAGGACACTTCTCTGGTTCTCCGCAGCAGTTAAAGCTGCTAACACATTGGGTCTTCACAGCTTTCTAAGCCTCAGACATGACAGGAAAACAAGACCTGGCCAAAATCCGTGAAATACTTGTAGAAATTTTCTACTGCTGGAAATTGTCCTGGACAGCTGAGGATACACGGGACCTTTCTGATCTTCTTGTGATTTGAGACCTAAGGAGGTGATTCTTGCAGTAATGAAGAGGATATGCAGCAAGCATGACAGAGGATCCCTCTCTCAGCTCCGGTCAGTGGGATCTTCAAAGCTTCACCAGACACCTGAGTGTTTCAGATGGTTCCACAGGCACCAAACCAGTTGCAGCTCCCAGAAAACTGGCTATAAAAAAATCAGGAAGCCAAGTGGCACAACGGAGCAGGTCAGGCATGACTGTGGTGGGGGATTTGATCAACCATGTGCTGACAGAGACGGCCTTCTACCTTTCAGCAGACAGAGGTGGGTTAGGTCACAGTTCTGGGACTAGGGATGTATTGAATAGAAGCAGCAACAGCACTACCTTAGTAGTATTTTCATATTAATGTGAGTGGATGTTGATAGTGTATTAAGAAAGGTGGGGAGGAGGAGTTTAGGGGGTTTTATTGGTCAGGGAGGTGTGAGGGAGGGACACGGCAACACCCTGCCCGGCAACACCCCCCCCCCGGCCACGTGCCCAGCGCGTGCGCGGCGCTTCCCGCCCAGCGCAGCCGGCTCGAGCCGGATCCAACCGGCCCGGGGCAGCCGAGGGCGCCACCTGTCGCCCACCCCCCACCACGTGCGCCCCCTCCGCGCGCCACCCAGCTCTTTACCCCAGAGCTCGAGCGCCGCAGCCAATGGGCGGGCGCGAGGCGGTGCCTGGCGGGCCGGTGCGCCAATGAGCGCGGCGCGGGGGCGGGGCCGGGCGCCCACCGCGTCGCGCTTGTCGGCGGCGCCGAGCACTTTTTCCGAGGGCGGGGAGGGCTCGGTCCGGCCCGGGCTCCGCTGCTGCTGCTGCTGCCGCCGCGCTGCGCGCACCGCTCGCCGGGGCTCCCGCCGCTGCCATAAGATGTTTGACGGCTGCCTCCTGCCTCTCGCGCTGCCGTTCCTGCTGCTGCTCTGGGGACTGGACGCCGGCACAGGTAGCGCTTCCCCTCAGCGCCGTGGCAGCCGGCGCCGCGCGGCCGCCCCCGGGGGGGGCAGGCAGCGGCTCCCGGCCGCGGCGCGAGGGGCTCCGCGCCTTTCAACTGGCGTTTTTCCCTGTCCTGCCGCCGCTGCAGCGTTTCATGTGGAAAGCTGCTGACTGTCCTTGGCTGCCGCTTCGCCTCGCTCTGCTTTTCCCCTTCTCCCTGCAGATTTTTATTGGGGTTGGTGAAATGCGATGCTTGTGTCTGAGCTCCCTCTCTCTATATGTATTTTAATGATGCAAGTAGCTTTAGCGTTTGCTTTATTCCTCTCTTCCGTGCACATTTTTGCCTGTGCCGTATACGTGTGTATTTATATATATACGTGCGTGTGTATGTGCACATACGTAGTGGGGGAAGCAAATCCCTTGGCTCCGCTGCCTGTTGGCGCTGCCCTGGGCGCCCGCAGCGGGACGGGGAGGGCGGCGGGGGTGTCGGCGGGACGGAGCGGCCGCCTGAGCCTCGTTCTCTCTGCTTGTCGCCCGCAGCCAGCGGCGCGGAGCCCGAGGTGGTGATCCCGGAGCGAGGGGCGCTGGAGAAGATCCACCTGCTGGCGGCCGGCGCGCGGCGGCGGCGGGCGCTGCCGCGGGCGCCCGCGGCGCTGCTGCTCCGCCTGCCCGTGGCCGGCGCGGAGCTCTA
>JAVCKT010019940.1:0-13639 GCA_032273925.1 Rhynchotus rufescens | reverse complement strand
CCTGCCCGTGGCCGGCGCGGAGCTCTACGTGCAGCTGCGGCGCGACGCGCGCTTCCTGGCGCGCGGCTTCGCCGTGGAGCAGCGCGGCGGCGGCGGCGAGGCGGCCCGGCGGCGCCCCGCTGAGCGGCTCTGCTTCTACACGGGACACGTGCTCAACCGCAGCGACTCGTCCGCCTCGCTCAGCACCTGCGCCGGGCTGGTACTGACCCCCCTCCCTGTCCCCGAGCTGTGCGCCACACGGCTCCTGTCAGCGAGCGCGGCTGGAAGCGGCCCTTGGGTCTTGCTCATCCTCACGGGACGTGGGGGGGGTTCCCCTTCCTCATCCCCTTGCCCACGGCTTTGTGCCACTGTGGTGCCCTATGGGCTTGTGGATAGTGTGTGTGGGAGCATCTCTCTGTCCCCTCCTCTTGACCCTCTTCTGGGTCTCCCAGCGGCCACCCGGTTGCACCCCTGCCCACATCAGGTGTGCGCTGCTGCACAGCCTGGGATTGTTAGCGGGTGCTGGTTGTGCCCGTCTGTGTCTATGGGTGCCTGCCCAGGAGCTCTGCTGGTGGGATGCCCAGTGGTCCAGCACTGTTGCAGGGCCGAGTGGCTGGGGAGATGCTTTTCACAAGGTGGGTGATGGGACCCTTCTGTCAGAGGATGTGGAGTTTTTGAGTGGTTCCATTGTGCTGTCTGTGTGATTGGGAAGAGAGGTTTGAATAAGCTGGGCTGGATGTGTTAGGGACCAGGATAGGGCTGCCCTGAGCTCTCTGAGGGGTCCAGATCCATGGTCCAGGTTTGTATCCATGGTTCAGGCCTTATCCTCATGACTTCTGACGTGCTGATATTCTTGTGTATGGGCAGCCTTTGTGGTAGAGAGGTGAGAAGGATTTAGATACTTAGCACAACAATCAGTTTGCAGTTTTTCTTGATAACTTAAAAGCACTCTCAAAAGTCATTGAGACGTTGAGCTTGGATTTCCAGTAAGTAGTCATGGGAGTCTGCTTAATTTCTCAGCGCAGGGCTACTTCCATCTCGAGTTTCTGAAGAAAGTTCTTTGGGTCATCTCATACTTCAGGCTTGAGCCTTTGTTTCAGAGCCATATGAGGGCGCTGTGCCTCAGTTTTAAAAAAGTGTGCATCCAAGATAGTGAACACTTGAGTGGTACTGTAAGTTGAGCTGTGTACCACCAAGGGAATTCAGAGTTGAAAACTGCTATCTCTAATTCAAGCTTTAAATTACTAACAGTTCTGAACTCTTGTAACTAAAAGTGTTTTGATAATCTCTGCTCATGATCCATCAGACTTCTAAAGCTATCTATTTTACCAGAGCTGAAAAGTGCAAACAAGCAGAGAAGGAACCTTTTAAAAAGAAGAATGTAGCTGTAGGCACAGTATTAATTGCCTGAGATCAGGGAATAGAGGAGGAGGAGTGAGACAGATTGGCAATATTCCCAGTAGAAAAGTTGGAAAAGAAACAAGATGCAGTTTTTTTTTTTTGTTCATTATTTTGCAAATACCAACTTCAGTATTGCAGTATATGTCTGTTATATGAAGTCTGAATAATGACTGGATTGACATTATTGAGCTAGATGAGCTCGGGATCAAAAAGGAATTGGAGTGAAAGCTGCTTGTTTGTGTTGCTTATTGGGACAAAAATTAATACTACTGCATGTGTAAGTGGCAAAGAGCTCAACTCACCCTTTGCTTGTGAATTTGGTCTTGGGAATGCTGAGAGTGATGTGGGCAGATGTGTTGAGAAGGATGTGTTCCTGCATGTCAGGATACCTTTTTTTCTGTTAGAGGAATCTGTTCATTTACTCTTCAGATAATCAGCAGGAATGGGGAAAGGGCTCAGAGCAGATGCATGATATGTGTGAGTGTGTTTAGGCTTGTAGTACCTTTGTGAGCTGAAAAAATAGGGAGCCGAAAGCTGACACTTCTTTGGAACAAACCTCAATTTAGGATGAATTTCAAATTAATTTTTGAACTGAGTTCATGAAATTGATCTCAACTCCCATATAGTAGACCTTCTTACTCAGTTGAAGTGACCTTTTGGCTTCTCAATCTGTTCCTACTACATAACACAAATTGCCTCAAATTTTAATTTTCAGTGTGTTTATGTGGCCTTTGCAGTGATCGCATTGAATCCGCATGCTTCTAGCGAAAGCTGTGCTATTGAGTGGGAAGATGATTCCAGGGATCAGAGGGATGAAGAGTTTGCCTGAGATCCTGTAGGAAGTCGTTATTCTGCTGTCAGAGGAAGTCAAGTGGTGTGATTCTAGAGCTTGAATTGTTTGCCTTGTACTTGGTTAATTTACAGTACCAAGACCATTACTACAGTGGGTTTTAAATTTTCAAATTGCTTCTTAAGCTTTGTTTGCAGCAGAAAGGCTAAGACTTTGCCATCACCAGCACCACAGCTTCACGGGCTAGCACTTGAATGGGAGATGTCCTGAAAACTCCAGTGCCAGAGTGTTCATAAGACTGGACCTGGTTGCTCAGGACATCCCATCCAGAAGAATGGGTTGCTCAGGGGTTAGTAGTACCTGTACTGTGATCTGCAGCTGACTTGGACTTGGTTGTAATCATATTCCTCAGCTCTAAATGCTCTAAATCATCCAAGAGGTGATACAAAGGGGTCAGGGAAAATGGAGTTTTAATCCTTGACACAGTGGCGTGAAAACTGTGCTGCAGCCAGACTGCATACTGCATTCTGATGGTATTAGCAGGTTCTCATGTGGCATCTAGAGGTTGTTTTTGTTTTTTAAACCCTGCTTGCAGATGCTTTTTTTTAAATCAGCGTGGAATCTGTTGTAGTTTCCTGCCACAGCTTGTGGCAGCATTGAGAAAGGTGTCCATGTTGTTCTAACTACATAAGACCATAATGCATTTGCCTAGTGGCCTGTTTGCACAGCTAAAAGGACTTTCCAGCTCTCCCATCTTTCTTGATGCTGTGGGAATTGCGGTACAGGCAAGAGGTACTACATTCTGGAAAAGTCCTAGAGGTTTCAGCTCTGTGGGGCTGTGTCCCATCTAGGGAATGCTGTTGTATAAATAGTTAGTTCCTAACTGCAGCATAGAAATTAATTTCTTTTCCTGGTGTTGGGGAGACAGAAGCAGGAGTGTAGTTCTGGGACTCAGGTGGTCAGTGGTACAACGCAGTACATATTACAGGAAATGGTCTCTATTGTCAAAAATCCAGGGCTTATAAGGCCAGTGTGCTGCTCTTCGTGGAATTATGTTGTGGACTAGGACACCTACTGATCACACATGCAGTCTGAGATCAGATCACAGATAAAGTATGTTTGTCTCCACATGGAAATTCCACGTTGATTGATACTCTTAAAAGTTATTCACACGTTGCCCTCAGGTGTTGCTTGCGATGCTGCACTTGCCTTTTTTTCTGTTCCTCTGTATGCTGTTTGTCCTCTAGCAAACTTCAGCAGAGTGGTATTACCTCCGTTAGTGCTTTTTCACTTGAAACCTATAGACCACAATATATAGGAGGTCATTTCAGCACCTGATACTTGTGTTTTTATTGCAGCTATGCTTCCTCTGAGACTTACAAGGCTAATTAGTCTTCAGGGTCCAAGATAAGGGAGGTAGGCAGGGTGTTGTGCCATGTTTCTTTGGGAAGAAGAAACTTAGATTTTCGTACACCTTCATACACCTTCCTTAGATATATGTTAAAAAAGGCTTAAGCTGTTCCCAGCATGTGAGATTTCATCTCATCTCTCATTTTTTTTTTTTCCATTTTCTTCTGATGGAGTCACTGGAGTGCTGCAGTCAGGATGTAGCTGTGTATTTGGTTGCTTAACAAGATTAAATGCAATGAAAATATTGTAGTTTGTAAGTGACTGTCAGGAACTAGATACCTAAGTGTTATTTTGTACCCAGTATGGAAGACCAGTCAGGGCAAAGAGAACTCAGTATATTGGACTGCGGGCTCCAGCAGAAGGGCAATATTGCAAAAGAATTACAATGAAACTGAATCTATTCTCCGTCCTTGGAGCAGAGAAGAGGATACAGAAGAAGTTACTGTCTGCTGGTTTTAGGCCTGAGTGTTTTCAATTGAGAGAGAGAAAGAGACTGCCCTCCCCAAGTCCACTTCCCCTGACGGATCAGGCAGCCTTGATTGCTCATGATTTATGAATTTTCGAGGCATCTGCCCTTCTTCATTGACTGCAGAGGAATATTAGTTGCCTGGTTTAAAATGTATGGTAGAAGCTAGGTGATCTGGGTATGTAAGAGGGCAACGTTCCCTTTGGGTGTCTGCAAGAGTGTCTGCTTTTCTGGAAAAGAGCAGTGTTGGCATGCTAGGCAGGATGATAGGATTGCCCCTGAGGATACCTGCAGTACTGCCATGTTCCCTTTCCTAAGAGAGGAGCTGCTTGACATTGATCCATATCTAGTTCAGGAGCTGAAAAGCTAAGCCCTTGCTTAGTGGGTGCAGGATTTCTTCTGTTCTGGGATTTTATTTCCCAGCTGGGCTGGGATTTGCCTGCTGCAAAAGGGAGAGTGTATCGTAGAGTCTCTGTTTAGCAGCCTAGAAGGCAGGGGCAGGCCAGGGCAGTGGGGCAGCCACATCATTTTGGGTATGCTCTGCTCTTATAATGGAGTGTAAAGCTCTTGTTTTAAATTTGCTTAGGTTATATTTGTAAATAACTAAGAGCTGAAATATGGGGACCAAGAATGACAGGACTAAAAGCCACATGAAACTTACATTTAAAAATATTTTTGTGTCCATTTTTGTTCTTTAAATATTAGCTTCATGTTAACTTTGAAGAAATGCTTAAATGAAGATTCACAGCATAACAGTTGAGAAATTGAGGAGATGGAATTTGTCGGATGCTTAAAACTGTTCTTTCCGCATGCTCATATGTATGTAACTAATGAACACTTAGGAGTAGAGAAAAATCTGTTAAAGATTCAGCATTTTACAGTTCTTGTTCAAAGATGTTGTGAAAATAAAAAGGGCTGGAAAAACAACGTAACTGCTGGAGAGTGTTAACATGTGGGAAAGGCCTGAACCACGTGCCGAGAATACTGCAGAGTTTGATTCCTGTCCTGAACGAGCCCTTGAGCTGTGTTGCAGCCCCGCCAGCGCTAGCAGGGCACAGACAGGGTGGTGAAGCCAGTGAAGCAAGAAGAGACTGTAAATGTGTTGCCATGTGCCAGCACTAGCAGTTCTGTTGATACCACAAAATTTCAGTAATATGATGTGAGGGCCTTTACCTTCTGTCATGTGGCTTGAAAAAAGCTTTGGTGGAAAGGAGGGGAATATACAGAATGAGCTAGCTCTTGATAGCTGAGAGTAGGCTAGGAAATGAGCAGGCGTTTTTCTGTATGAGTGGCCAATGCCCATATAAAACTTTTGAACTAGGAAGACAGTGACTGTATTGGAGAATCTCAGAGGTTTGGAGAACAGGGCCTTTTCTGCTAGTGAGCAATGTCAAGATGACATTTAAATTAAAGGGAGTATAACAGGTGCTGCCATTGCGAGCATAAAGGTGAGTGGGGCTGTGATGGGAAGTGTGATAGGGTGGTGTTTTTTTTTTTTGTTTTTTTTTTTTTTTTTACCCCTGACCTGTTGATGTGGTTGCCAGCCTGCCATTTGAAGGTGAAGTGCAGTGGCCTGTCTTCCTCGCATGAGCTCTTGAAGCAAAAGAAGGACTAGAGGGAGTAGACCAGCTTTTTGATACTTATCTTCCCGGCAAACTTAAATTGGCAGATCCAAAGTGTCTTATTTATTTGGAATGATTTCCAGAGACATGGGAAAACTCTGGCAGTTACATGGTCTTCTGTTTTACTTATCTTCAGAAACTAGCTTTTTGCAATCCCTGAATGTGAGCTAGACAAGAGAAGGAAAAGTTAAAGTGTTGTAGTGTTGTGTTGTGGGTCCGTTTCCCCCACTCCCCCCCTCCTCTTTCTTGGAATGCTGATGTCTGATAGCAGAGTATCTGGTAGTTGAAGGATTTGAGAGAGGCAATGAAAGAAATGTATTTCAAGAGACAAAATAATGAACAGTCGGTTGGTATTCAGGTTAGTAAGTCAAAAATATCTCAGCTGGACCAACAGGCTTCAGAACTCGATTGGCAAGTTTGTGGAAAATTGTAACTTCCTAGGAATATTTTACAGGCTCACTTCTGCAAATCTTTCCTCTTCCAAGCTCTAGTTGGCTTGTCAGATTAAACTGCAGATTGCTTCTTAACCTATTCCAGGGTAAAGACATATGGCTCTTTCCCTCCATAAGTTTCACAATTCCAAAGCAAATGTGAAACATAAGTCCTTTCCAATGGTTTAAATTATTTTCACGCTTGATGCCAGAAAGTTGGGATAGTGTTGGGTGGTGATGAAACCAACGACTTCTTACATATTTTTGGCACAAGCCAAAATGGCTGGCAATGGTTCAGGAGCTCTGGTGTGGCTTTTAGTACCATGGCACCAGATTTACAACCCTTCTCCTAAATAATTAAAACCTATATTAAAAAAAGGGGTCTGGGGCTACCTCCCAGCTGGAAGACTGGAACAAGGAGGGGAAATGGAGGAGAGCATCATAAAGGAGGGGTGTTTTGTTTTGTTCTTCTCTCCCTTTCTCTCTCTCTCCTGGAAAATAATTCTGGTGAAGCCTAGCTTGAACTTAAGTGCAGAGACAGCTTTGGAAACCTCAGGGTAGAGTGGGTCTTGTGAAACCACTATGCATGCTATAAGACCAAGAAATAATGTCAATTTTGTTCATAAACTGCACCTCCCAGAAGGGCTGCTAAGGCATTAATCAGTATTACTCCAAGGGCAGGGTTGCTTTTGAAAGGCCACAAGAGCGATTGGTCTGGTCTCTTGGGACAAGGCAGTAATTTTTATCACTCTGCTCTGCATGCATGGCAGATTGAGACATGGAGGTTTAAAGCATAAACCTTTTCAAAAGGAGTGACAGTGTTTGAGAGGTCCTGATTTCCCTGAATGCTGTTGAACTTTTAAAGTTTTTAAAAAAGAAGCACGTGCATTTCTGTTAGCAGAAATTCCACTTGTTGGAAGTACTAGGCCAAAGGGATTTCCTGGGTGTACATGAGGACTGAATTTGGCAGGGAGGTGTGGAAATGTACAATTTACAGTATTTATGTAATGTATATTATAAATCATACTAGTGCAGTCAGCTGTTGAACGTACAGTATTTTCATGTATGTGCAGAGCACTTATTTGGATGGCTGCCTGGCTGGCACAGAACGTTACTGGGGCAGAGGTGCTCTTGTGCCTCTCCCCATGCACAGGATGGGTGTTAGAGGCACCTAACCTAGCAGGACCCCTTTGTAAGCTCCTTTACTTACCAGGTACGCCAAATGTGTCATCTGATCTGCTCTTGCAGCCCAAATGAAGCTGTCTGTTGCCAGCAGGAGAAGCTGGATCATGTGTAGGGAATTCTTCAAAGGCACTATATGGCAAAGAACTGTATTTCAGAGACTTCTAATTGCAATAAAAATAATGATAGGAATAAGTACAATGAAAAACAAGTTGAAAAAACTCTCATTGTACGTACTTGTTTGCTCCAGTGTATTACAGTCTCAGTGTTGATTACTAAACCTGGAAGCTCTGTTAGGTTTTGGGATGTTTTCTATGCTTTAACACTTTCTCCTTTTGTGCCAGAAAAGGAGCAGAAAAAGAGAGCATTCTTCTTAATAGGGTTTCTTTGTCTTGTAAGATAGATATTCATGCTCCTGGCTAGACTGGTGCTCCAATATGGGAGAGGAAAAATGGGATGGAAAAGGGACAGGTGTTGACAAGGGGCCTTTTGGTGGAGGGCAGGGGGACGTTTCTAAACAGTACTGTCATAGAAAAAATAAGTACGAGAAGCAGATGAAGTTCTTTGTGTATTATGCAGATTGAATGGGAACATAACCACCCTCCTTCCTTACAGTGTAAAGGAGGGTTGTGATAAAATAGTCTGGATTTGTTTTGGAGTGAAAGAGAAGGCAAGAGTGCAAACCTTTCTAATGTGATTTTTTTGTTTGCTTTTAAATTTGTGGACAGGTTGGCTACATCCAAATAGGACCAGAGCACTTGCTCATACAACCAGTGAATGTGTCAGAGACCTCCTTCAGTGGAAAGGAACACTTCATCAGGCGCCGACGATCTCCAAGGTCAAGTCATCCCATGAAGCTGCAAGTTCCTGATGAGCACTGCAAGGTTGTAGCAGGTGAGTTTAGGGTGGCACAAGAGAAGAACCTACGTGTGCAGTTGTAGCTCTGTTTTCTAATAGGTATGTCTATTTTTAACTGAAGTATTTGAGCAGCTAAAGGTAGTGAGAAATGGCAAGTGCTGATGAACCCATTTGCTGCTTCGTACAGAAGAAGCCATGTCATGAATATAAAAATAATTAGGACATTGCTGTAAAAATAGCAATTGGTGAGAAGTGTCATCCTGAGTCAAAGTAAACGTTTGCTTAGCAAAGCTGCAGGACTGTTGCTTTGAAAAGGAGTTCACAATGTTTCTAGGAAAACCTTGAGCATCTGAACTGAGGTTGGTTGTGAGCGATGCTGTTTCTTCTCAACTTCCACTGGAGGTATGCCACTGTGCAGAGACTTCTTAGTGGATAAGGCAATGGTCCTTGCATTATCTGAATTAAGCACCACTTCTGATTAAAATATCACTTGTGGCGTTTAGATCCAGTTCCTATTGTAATACAATTTTTTTTTCTCACATGTTGCCATTTTTAGGTCTAGCAGAATACTATCCCTAGGAGTACTTTGAGGTGTTTGGTCAACTGGGCAGACTTTGTATTTTTGTTGTTTTTATTGCTTTTACATGGGCTTGTGGGGATTTGAAACTGCCCACTGTTACTTGAATAAGGTTATATTTTTAAGAAGAAACTGGATTTTTTTTAATCTTATGCTTGGCTCATCAAACTTAACTGTCTCGCCCTTGTATTATAGGGCTTCTTGTTTCTGTGAGCAGTAATTTTTAAACTTCTTTTTTTTCCTCCCTCCCTCATATCTTGCTGTAGAAGGAATGAGTCCATAGGGATTTCTAGTGAAAGCCTAAGACCTTAAAGGTTCCTTTGCAAGCTGTACACTCAACTTCAAGGTCTGTGAATCCAAAATGTGATAGCAATTCACACAGGCAATTTAGCTGGGTTGAAACCAGCTTGATAATTTTGAAAGAGAAACAGCTGTAACAGCATGGAGCCTGTGTGAGCTGGACAGTAGAGTATCCACTTTTTGTATGGCAGTGTTATTCTACCTGTGGTTGCAGTGTGTCTCTTGTATATGTAGTTATTCTGGACTGAGTATTCACTCAATTTCTAGTTCTTTTCTGTTAGTCTCACAGTTTTTCTAGTATAACAAGAATTGGGAGATGAACCAGCTCAGTGAGGCATGGCAGTGACTTGGATTTTAACCTTGGCTGTGAGTTACAGGCATAAGTTCTCTAATGCTCTGTCTGAGCTTCCAGTGTCACACTGGCCTGCCTTGTCTCAGTTTTCTGGGCTGATAACCCCATGGGTTGCTGTGGCTATGTAAGATGCTAGATGCTTGTCCCAAATAATCTTGAGGTGTAGCCCAGTGAAACTGTATTTAAAATGTCATTTAAAGAAAAAACAGATATGGGTCTGACTACTAAGTCTTACTTCCCCTGTTGGAATGGGAGGCTAATAGTACAGGGGGGTTCCGTTCTCTAATGACAGCCCTCCTGACAGTGTTTTCCATTGGCCTTTCTCTTTCCTTTAATCTGTTGTGTTGACAATCCATGGACAACCTGAGGAACTCGAGTTCCTTGCTGCAAGCCAAGTTGTTGAATTCCATTATGTATGTTGGGTTAAGAGTGCATGTGCACACACCTGCACACCTGCTGTAGCTCAGCTCGTGTAATTAAAGTTAGCCAGGTTGCATTGGTTGAGCATGTGCTTAGCTGAGGCAACAGATTGATAGCCTGATGCAAAACTCATCTGAGGCTGATAGAAAGACTTCTGTTGGTTTGCTGGTCTCTGGATCTTATTCTGTGGCAGGATTTTCTTTCTATGTGATCTTAGCATCTAATTAGGGGGGCTAGACAAAGAGGAGTACTGGGGACACGTACTTTTCCACTGAGTATTTTGTGAGCCCAGGTTAACTTTGTAGTCTTCCTGTCAGAACTTAAGTAAGGAAAATCTTCGGGTCTGTGTGATCCTCCTGTGCTGGGTCACACACAAGCCTATAAAAGGTCCAGGAAAAGGCTTGGATCCCTTCCGTGCTTCTCTCTTGTGTTGACCATAGCCTGACTGCTAGCAAGGAAGGGAAGTGCGGGGCTGCTGCACAGTGGGGAGCACTTATTGCCTGTGCAAACAGCACAGCTTCAAGTAGCCATGTCATAAAATAATGAAATTGCTCCTGGGTTTTGCCCCTGAAAGGCAGACTCCTGAATGTTTTCTATTGTTGCAGGAAAGAAATGTAAGTCGTGGCTGTTAATAGGCTTAGCACGTTAATGACCTAATTGACTCCTGTCTGGTTTGGATTAACTCTTGTGCACAAGGAGTTCAGAAACAAAGAAATTAATCCTCTCTGACACACAAAAGGTCCATTTCTAATGAAATTGCACGGCAGTGGTGATGTAGGGGCTTGCTTCCAGCATTTCTCCTGGATAAAGGTCTCTTTGCTATGGTACTACCCAGTATCAGCAGAGTAAAGGACTAGTCAGATTTCTGTTACAGATTCCATTTATTTTTTTAGTGTCTTGTAATTCAGCTTACTTGGGCTAAAACTTGGTAGGAAAGGATGGAGGTTATAACCAATTAAGGAATATATTCAGATACTAGAAACTTTAGATACAAAGAGGTATGCTAGCAAATACATATGCAAACATTCACGTATGTATGAATAGAATAGAAAGTGAGTGTTTTTTTCAAACCCATTTAGTTGTTGCACTTAGTTAAGGATTGAAATTCCTCTTTTTTTTTCCTAGATTTTTTTGAGAACTGCCTTTAATATTTTTCCCTTGGATTTTTTTAAGTCATTTTTACCTGTTACGATTTGAAACTATTTGTGATTTTGAAATATAAACCATCAGGTGCTGAGGCTTTTCATAAGTTGTTGATCACATCAGAAGTGTTAAAATGATGTTAGCAGAATCAGTGACAGACTTGCACTGGCAGTTACTGTGGTCTTTTGCTTAAACTTATTGATTTAAAAAGTACATAATCTTTAAATAAGGTTACATGACCTTATTTAATCTGCAAGTGCCATGTGTTGGTGCTATTGAGTGGGTATAGAGCACAGGTTCAGAGTATTGCCATTGCCTCTCACCTGGAAGTGTGGTACTTTGGTCGCAAATCCAGGCCATGGGCAAGGAAAGCAGAGTTAAACAGTGCTTGGGGCTAGGCGTTGCTACAGCATTCGGGTTGGGTAAGCTTTGTTTAAAAATCTAACAGCTCCTTTAGACTAGGCAGGATAATGTTTTACAGCGATAGAAATAGTATTTTAAAACTGCAGGCTAACTTTGTGGAAGTTCTTCCTGAAATAATCTGTATAGGAGGATTAATCTGCCTGGAGTCAAGGGAGTGGGAAATCACTTGGTCTCTGAAAGTGCCTACTAATGGGTTAAAACATCACAGTCTGTGGATTCTGGACTGATGTTTTAATTTCTTTTGTTTAAATTCTAAAGTGCTCCAACAGCAAAGGACAGATCCCATCATCATGGGCCAGGTGCTGTTGTTAGTCATATGATATGTGTATATGTGCTATTTTTATCACCTGTCATCCAGCAGGAGAAAGAACTCAAGTCACAATGCACATTTCTGCTCAGACATGAATGTGAGCCTCTGTGAAGCAAACAGAAAACCCATTAAAAGCCTTCCAGGTGCATTACGCTGTGAGAGGAAAGGAAGGGAAGGCTGGGTTTCATTTGCTCTGAAGCCTGGTGTCAGTAGAAACATGGAAAATAGCTTCACACCGGTGATGTGAAACTTCAGTTCTTATCACTAGATGCTGGGCTGCAGCTGGGACAGGCGCCTTCTATTATGTTATTCTTCTCATTCTTCAGTTTTAGAAAACGGAACAACTTTTGAGTGCTTCATTCTCAAAGATCTTGGGTAATGGTCTTTCTGCGGAGAATTCTTGTAGGGAATTTTGTCTTTGGATTTTAGCAGGATTTACATAAGTCAGAATTTCTGTGCAGGTGAGCCAAATAAGGTTTAAGACAGCTTTCTGCATGAATGTACCCTCCATCTTTATTGTGCCCCTGGATTTGCCACAGACCTCCAGACACAGAATTCCTGTTTCTTCTCAGGACCAAGAAGCCCCTGTGAGACTAACTTCTTTCTTGATAGTATCTGCCCTTGTCACTGTTCTCTGACCCAGCAGAGACAGGAAATAGGCAGAACAGAGAGAAGGCCAGGTGGAGAGCTCTCCTTTCCTAAGTCCTTGTATGCAAGGTTGGGGAATAGGAGGAGAAAAAAAAAAATTCTTTCATGGCCCTGCCTCTATGTGTTTTCTGACCAGAGATAGTTTACCAGAAGAGATGTATTTTCCAGGCAGAATATCTGTGCTTCTCCATTTCTTCAAGCCTAATACAGAAGCTTGCTAAGTACTTAAGCAATGAAAAATGTTTATTACTTGTTTTGAGTACAATTTGAGTAAATACTTAATTTCAGTGTTGCATGAAATGTGCCCACAAATGCTGTATGATATATAAAGTTGTTTCCAGGCAACAATATCCTCTACATCTCCAGGCACAGGAAGTTGATACAGTTTTGTTGGCTGTCATGGAAGAACAGTAGTTGCACATCAACTGAGACCCAGTTGTATACTTTATATCGTATACCATAAAGATTTATGGATGGGAGAAGATTTTTAGTATTTCTTCCTGGGAGAGGGAAAGTGGGATACTGGTTTTGCAAAGGTAAAATCAAACCGTATTATGAAAGCATGGATATCTCTTGTAACCATGTCATTAAAAAAAAACCCAAACCTTTATGTCTTTGGGAAAAGGGAAATTCTTTAACTTTTCTAAAGGTCTCCAGTGATGTATTAAAGTCCCCTTGCATAGAGGGGATTTGATACAAAATACAGTGCAGGAGCATGAAAGAGAGCAGCTTGTCTTTGGGGAGGAAACTTATTATTTCATGTTTATGGTACAGACAACATAAATTACTCCTAAATGTGAACCCCCCCTTTTGTTTTAAAGCCCCTTTGTCAGTTTAAGTGAACCAGTTTCCATTTAATGCAGATGTGCTACATGAGAGAACTAAATGAGGGGAGGGGGGAAGCAGAGACATCAACATTTTAATTCACAAAATAACCATGCATAACTTCTGTCTAGTTTTTATGCAACCTGTTTTAACAGTCGATCAAAGCTAGTAGTAATTTACATAAGTGTGAAAATGCAGGTGTCAAACCAAGGGAACTTTTTTCCCAAGCAGGTATAAATTCTAAACATATATTATTGCTGCATTGCAATTCTCCATTTTTAATCACTGTCTCTTAGCTGCATTTTCTCTGCAGGTTTGACTTGGCCTGAAATAGCAGCTGTTAGGCCAAAAAAATGTGTTCACCAAAAATAGATACAATGCAACCTGTACTAGACCATATTAGGAAGCATCTGTAGAGAAATTAAAGTAGGGATTTCAGCAATATGCTATGCAGAGGATTAAATGTCATTGAAGGTTTTCAAACATAAAATTATTTGCCATA
>JAVCKT010019936.1:0-14535 GCA_032273925.1 Rhynchotus rufescens | reverse complement strand
CCGAGGTGCCGCCGGAGGCCGCCGCGCCGCCGCGCGCCGCCGCCTTCGACCTGCTCACGCTGGTGCTGAGCTACCGGCGGCTGGAGCTCTACCTGGAGCCGCTGCGGGACGCGGCCCGCGCCGTGCGCGCCCTGCTCCGGTGCGTGCACCGCGGGGAGCGGCGCTGCGCTCGGACCGGGACCGGGGAACCGGGACCGGGACCAGGGGGCGGCACTGGGGCTGGGCTCGGGAGCAGGGGCGGCGTCTGGAACCTGGTTTGGGGTCCTGGGGCTGAGAGCGAAGATGGGAACAGGGACACGGGACTGGAGATGGGGTCCTGGGACCGGGAACTGGGATGTGGGACTGGAGATGGGGTCCTGGGACTGGGAACTGGGACGTGGGACTGGAGATGGGGTCTTGGGGCTGGGAACTGGGATGTGGGATTGGAGACGGGGTCTTGGGGCTGGGAACTGGGACGCGGGACTGGAGATGGGGTCCTGGGACCAGGAACTGGGATGTGGGACTGGAGATGGGGTCTTGGGGCCGGACCCCGGGACCTGGGGCCACCTCTGCGTAACGCTGCTGTCCACGCAGGTGGCAGCAGCCCCTGTGTTCCCTGCTCGTCTGCCTGGGCCTCAACTTCCTGCTGCTGACGCTGGACCAAGGTGGGCACCGGGACCCCTTCCCGCGGTGCCAGGGCCCCGTCCTGCGGTGTCGGCCCTGCCGCGGGGCTCCGCGCTGACGGGCTGCCTGCCCTTGCAGCCGCCTGGTACTCGGTGCTGGCGCTGCTGGTGCTGGTGCCGGCGCTGCTGGGCTACCTGCAGGAGTGGTGTCGCGCGCGGCCCTCGCCGCCCGAGCTTGTGCGCCGGCGCTTCCACAGCGTCCGCCGGCAGGACCTGCGCAAGGTGCAGCTCTCGCGCCAGGAGGCCGTCGCCCAGGTCAAGGGCTTGTGAGTGTCCCGGCCCGGGCTCTGCTTCCCGGAGCCAGGGTGCCTTTCCTGTGTGCCAGGAATCTGTGCCGTCCCGGGATCTGTGCCGTCCTGGCCGCCACAAAGCGTGTGTGCGAAGGCACCTTGGGGCTCTTCTCGACTCTGTGCTCTCGCCCGTAGCCTGATCCAGCTGGAGGCCTTCCTGAGTGCCATGTGCTGCAGCTGCGAGGCTGTTTACCGGGTTCTCTACTGGGAGAACCCCACCGTCTCCTCGCAGTGAGTCGCTCGGGCCGGGTGCCCAGGGTGGGCTCAGAGACAGGGTGCCCGTAGAGCCGCGGTTAATGCGCTCGGTGCGTGGGAAGGGCAGGCAGAGGAGCGGGTGAGGGAGGAAGGGGATGTGCTTGGCTTGGGTGGGGGGTCATGCTGGGGGCTGCCCCATCCTGACCCCGCAGTCCTGCTGCTCCCTCCCAGGTTCTACGGGGCACTGCTGGGCTCCGTGTGCATCCTCTACCTGCTGCCACTCTGCTGGGTCCTGGCCATCCTCAACAGCACCCTCTTCCTGGGCAATGCCCAGTTCTACCGTGGTAAGAGCCTGCCCTGGGGGAGCCTGCGGCTCCGCAGGGGTGGCATGGGGGGAGGCCCTGTGAAGCCAGGGCTCCTGCTCCTGCCTCTCCCCGTGCCACACGTGAATGTGGGGCCCGCGCCAGGCAGAGGCCCACACGGTGGGTGAGTGAGCGGTGAGAGGCGGCTGGGCGCCCACCCCTTGTGCCCAGCCTGGCTGCCCTTTCCTGGCAGAGCTGCCCTTTCCTGGCTGTGTCGCACTGGGGCCTGGCAGCGCAGCCTGTGCTCAGCTCTTGCACCCCTCTCGGTGCCTGCTCCTGCTCTGCCCAGAGCTGAAGGGTGAGGCCCTTGCTTGTCTGTGGGGCTCAGCTCTGCCCAGAGTGCCCACTCTTCCCAGGCTGGCCCAGGTGGGAGATTCCTTCCTGTTCCAAGTGTGGCAGCTGCTTTAGGTGTGATGCTGAATTCAGCGTGTGCCTGTGGTTGAGGGCGCAGCCTGCCTGAAATCCTGGAAATTGGCCCTAGCAGGCAGCTCTCGTGAGGAGGGACAGGGTAAGTGCCAGCCTGATAGAGCCCCGTCCCCTCTTCTCAGTGATACTGGAGCTGAAAGCCTCGATTCAGCAGCGCCTGGGCACCAAGCCCCTTGAGAGCACCCCCGAACCTGCTGAGCCTCTGCCAGCTGCTGCCCCGCCAGACCGGACCCCCACACCCACCAGCACAGAGGTAAGGGGGCAGATGGGGAGCCGTGGGGTGGGAGGCCCAGCCAGACCACAGAGCTGAGCTTGTGGTGACATCCCGCAGCCCACGAGCTCTTCCCAGCTGCTTGCTTTGCTGAAACCCTGTTTGTCCAGCCATGGAGCCCATTGTGTTTTGCCAAGGGGCTGCCTTGCTAAGCTGGGGGTCTGGCTTAGTCCTGCCGTGCATTTGGAGTCAGCTGGGGAGGAGGGGGCTCAGCCCGCTGTCTGGGTCTGATATGCTGGTGCTTATCCTGAGATGCAGGCCCTTCTTTGGATGGAGATGAGGATAGCGTGGGACTAGCTCTGTGAATCTCTTGCAGGATCTCACTCCTGGCAGCGTGGAGGAGGCTGAGGAGGCAGAGCCGGACGAAGAGTTCAAGGATGCTATTGAGGTTTGAGCCTGGTGATGGGTTGTGCCTCCTGGGTGGCTGTAGTGGAGTTGAGCAGAGCCCTGCAGGGAAGGGACAAGCACAGGGGTGTCCCAGCCCCGTGGTGAGGGCTGGCTGGCAGAGGTGACCTGGGTGCCCAGGGAAAGGGGTGCAGGGCTGGGTACCTCTGCAGTCTCCCTGCTTCTCTACTACCTGTCCTCTCTGTCCCATGCTGCGGGAGAAGGAGAACCAGCTGCTGGTCATGGTGAGTACCGCCCTGCCAGGGGGGCAAGAGGCATCTCCTCCCAGCCGGAGCTGGCAGCGTCTGCCTGGCGCGGCCGCAGCTTGTGGCAGTGCCAGGTGGAGCATCCTGCTGGACTGGCACGTGCTGCTGGCCCAGCCTGCCCTTCAGTCCCCCCGGCAGTGCGCCCAGCTAACCTTCCATGCTCAGCCGGCTCTCCTCTCTGCAGGAAGATGATGAAAGCTCTCAGTGTTCCTCAGAGTTTGACCTCAGCCTCCCAGACAACGGTTTTATGAGCAAAAACGAGGTGATTCGCAGCAAGGTGTCGCGGCTGACCGAGCGCCTGCGCAAGCGCTACCCCAGCAACAACTTTGGTAAGGCTGGAGGCGGCTGCTGCTTGGGGAAGCTGAACGGAGCGGGGCCTCCGCTGCCCATCCCAGTGACCTGGGAATGGCAGGAGTGGTTTGGAACCTGCCAGGACCGGACTGGCACCCCCAGCAAGTCGCGTCCTCTGTGCTGGCATGGGGAGTGTGTTGGCAGGCAGGAGGAGGGCAGCCCCATGGTCTGCAGGCAGAGCCTTTACTGCTCCCACGGTGTCCGGTGCCTCTTGCTTGTCCCAGGCAGTCTCATCTCTCCTGTCTCTCTTCCAGGGAACTGCACAGGTTGCGCAGCCACCTTCTCCGTGCTCAAGAAGAGGGTGAGTCTTCAGTTTCTCCTGCCCTAGCTGCCTGCCTGTGTTGGGACAGAGGTTTTGCACGTCTGGCTTGCCCTAGTTTTCTCCTGTGGCTCTTGTGGCTGGGGTCAGGCCAACATCTGCCCTAGCCTGGCAGTGGGTGGCCTCAGCTAAGTGCTGGGTGTTGTCACGTGCCCGGTGGTGTCGGGGATGCCTTGGGCTCTGGAGCCTCTGCGTTCTGCTCGGGCTGGCGGCAGGTTCCTCTGGTTGCGTGTCTGCATGTGCTGCTTCACACGCAGCGTCCGTGCACCGGTCAGCCCAGTTCTGGCACATGGAGCTTTCCAGTGAAAGCGGAGCCTGGTTTGCCTACGGGCTCGTGCTGAAGTGGGAACAAACCCCATTATTGCCGTGGTGTGTGTCACAGGAGCAGCAAGGGTGCCTTATTTTCTGGTCTCAGCCCTTGGGTGTGGTGCTGGCTGCATGTTCTAGTCTGGAGAGGGATGAGTCTCTGACTATGGGCAGATGGATGCTGCTGCCTCGTTGCTGCCCCCTCACTCTCCAGATTCCTGGCTCCCTGCTCTCCCCGCTGGCTCAGTCTGCTGTATGTTTGAGACTCCCTAGAGCTGATGCCCCCCTGTTGTATTGGATTCAGTGTAAGAAGCATTGGATGCAGTGTCCCAGAGCCTGTGGTGCCCGGCCTCCTTGGGCTGGACACAGGTTGCTGGGGATGCAGTTCTACTGCCAGGGGGTTTGTCCAGGAGTCTCTGACGACCTGTCCCTGCTATTGTCACAGCAGTGGCAGCACTGTCCCCTTGTGCGGGGACCGCTGCGGGCCGTGCACTGGCCTTGGCGCTTTTCAGGGAGGGCTGGGCAGGCCCATCGGCTCCCCAAGTTGTTCATAGTGACTCACCCCTGTTTCTGTCCACAGCGGAGCTGCAGTAACTGTGGGAACAGCTTCTGCTCCAGGTGTTGCTCCTTCAAAGTCCCCAAGGCTGTGATGGGAGCTACAGGTGAGTGGGAGGTAGGGGACAGAGCTTTCTTGCTCTGACCTGGGTTACCTGCCACCTGGGATTGCTCCTGCCCTGGGGGAGTGGGGACAGGACCTGCCCCGTGCAGCCTGGCCCAGGGCAAAGCAGCGGGGGCTGCTTCTGGAGCAGCCCCGGGCCCTTGCTGGCTGATGTGCTGGGGGAAGGCGGGCGGTCTCTGACGGCTGCTTTTCTTTCCAGCCCCCGAAGCTCAGCGAGAGACAGTTTTCGTGTGCGCTCTGTGCAACCAGGCACTCATCAAGTGACCACAGCAATCCCGGCCAGCACGTGGGCCCTTGACTACCCAACCAGGGGTCCCGTCCTGCCTCGTGGGAGAGCGCTGCCCTCCTTGCTGGAGGCCGTGGACGCTTGGCATCGGTGCCAGAGGACACTTGCACGTGTTGCTGCCCCGCCGGCGTGGCCGGAGCGGCTCTGCTCGCCGCCCAGTGCGTGCCGCAGCGGCTGGGTCCAAGCGGTGCCTCGCCTGCCGCCCTGCTGCCCCCCGAGGCAGGGCAGCCAAGGAGGCGGCCCTCCTGCTTCGGCTCCTGCCTGGGAGCAGAGCAGCCTCAGGGCTCTGGCCCTGCCCTTCCGAGCACTGTGCAAGGTGACTGTTTTTGGGATCAAGGTGGAGCTCTGTCTGTGTCCCCAGGAGCTGTGTCCTCGGTCCTGGCTCAGCTGGGCTCCGCCTGGCCCCTCCTGTGCTCCTCAGCCTCCTTGTGTCCTGGTCTAGTCTTTCTTCCCCACCCTTCTCGGCTGTAGCAGGGGCCCGGATCTCAGTGACAGGGCTGGGGGACTGTCACAGGGGAGGGGTGAGCTAGACTGCTCTGTGTACTTAGTGACTGCTGCTTTCTACTACAGATTAATATATAAATGTATATGGAGAAGAACCCTTACATCTCTTGTCATCACTTCGCGCTTGCTGCCATGACGGCTGCGCCCTTTCCCGAGTGTCCCGGCACCTCTGTGCCTGTGACTCGGAGGAGATGGTGATGTTGTTGTGGCTGCTTGGCGTGGGGCGCTGGGTGCCCTTGGCACAGGGGCAGCGCCGTCCATGCCCATGTCCCTCCTTTACGGTTTCTCTTCCCCTCGCTCTGGGGGCTGTGCAGTGCCTGCCTGCACCCCCGGGCTGACCCTGCCGCAGGCTGAGGCTGCGAGCCCCCATCCCCTTGGCTGTGTGTTAGGGGAGGGCTGCGACCCCAAGGCACGGGTAGGGTGGAGGAACGCAGCATCTCTGCCCTCTCCCTTCCCTCGCTGCTGTTTTTGCCTGTGGCAGTGCAGCCTTGTTAGCCCCGCGGCCCCGCGGAGCCGCCCGTCCTTGGCAGCAGGAGCCCGGGCTGGCCCTGTGCTGCCCGGGGCTGCTCCTTCCCGTGCCCGGCCCGGCGGTGGTCCTGGCAGCTGCCCGTGCTCACAACGCTGACCTTTCGCTGCGCCAACAGCAAAGCTCCCAGCTATCCCAGGAATGTGACCCTGGCCGCTGCCGCCTGGGAACGGCCGCAGGCTGCGGAGCTGCCGCCCCGGCCCGCGGGGGGGCCGGTGCCCTCCAGCTGCCGGGCAGGGCCCGGGGGTCTGGGCATCCGCCGGTGCAAGGGGGGGTCCCGGTGCAGCCACGGGCCCCCGGGGGCTCTGCAGGACAGCCCGGGCACTGGAAGGGCCCTGGACGCTGCTGGCCACGCACTCAGATACCTCAGTGAGGCTGCGAAATCCCTTGCCTCCCTCGGGGAAGCACCTGGGCTGTGAAGGTGGTGTCTGTGCACGCGAGGTGCCCTGGGCAGCCGCTCACCCCGCACAGCAGGGCGGGTGGCAGATGCCCCCGAGCTGGGCACGGAGATCCCTGGCCCACGGGAGCCTCGGGACGGGGCGACACGAGGGATGAGCGCCCCGGCTCCCCGCCGGCACCCCGGGCTGCAGCGGGGAGCCTTGTACGGCTTCCCGAGGGTGCCGCGGGGATCGGCCACCCCTGCGCTCAGTTGTGGGAGCCGCCAATGCCCTTTGGGGCCCTCCAACCTGTGCAGGTGTCCTGCGCGTGGGGTGGCCCCACAGGTGGGCTGGCAGCGTGTGGGGCAGCCCCATGGGGGGCTGTGGCAGCGTGTGGGGCGGCCCTGCGCAGCCCCCCCATGCTGCCCCCCGTCTCCTCCGGCCGCGCCAGCTCCTGTGAGAGGCGGCAGTGTGCGGCGGCCAGGCGCGTGTCCGGGCGCTGGGTAAACAGCCCGGCAGCTGCCTGGCTAACCCGCCGGGATGTGCCGTGACGCAGCCGGCTCAGGAATGCGCTGGGTAAATAGGGCTGTGTGGGCACGGGGGCAGGCAGCGGGGACGTGCCACTGGTTACGGTGGAGGTGACCCAGGGAGCCCGAGGGTGCCCTCTGGGCTGCCCCAGGCTCTCCAGGAGCGGATGAAGAAGGAGCGATGCCCCCGGCCCGAGGCCAGCACTGGCAGCACTGGGTTCCAGCCGCGGGTCCATCCCGGGCCGCTGCAGGAAGCTGCATCTCTTGCCAAGCACCTGCAGCCCCGGCGGGGGCTCCGGCAGCAGGGCCAGCCCCTTCCCCTGCGGCTGCCCCTGCACCCGCAGCTCCCCGAGGTGACCAAGGCAGCTCTTCTCCTTGCAGAGCTGCTGGGCGCCCCGCAGGGCCCGCGGTGCCTGCGGCTGTGGGGACCTTGTGCTGGACACAGACGTGTCGACCGCGCTGCCCAGGCGCGTGGGAGCGGGATCAGGGCTGGGTCCTGGTGCTCTCCCGGCTCCCACCGCTCACCCCCACATTGGGGACCCCCTCCGCCCTTCCCAACCCCAGGAAGGGGGCCCAAGAACCACAGGGAGCCAGACATGAGTCTTCTCCGAGGCAGAATAATTTACTGCAGTGCGCGGTACTGGGCGCCCGGCGGGGGCTCTGCTGCGGCTGGGGGCACCGTGGGGCTGCCCTGGAGGGCTTTGGGGTGACCCTGCCTTGCTGCGGCCTGTGTGAGCTCTGTGGGGCAGCAGGGGGGACCCGGGAGTCCCGGGGGCTCCGTGGGTCCGTGCCCTGTGCTGTCCGCAGCTGTCAGCCCCACAGCGCACGGGGAGCCAGGCTGGCCCCATCAGGGCCCTGGGGTGCTGCTGCTGCTCCCCATAGCTGGCTGTGGGTTTGGGGCAGGTGGGCACAGCGGGACCGGAGAGACCCATCCTGGCTGGAGCAGTCCCTGTGAAGACGGAAGCATCTGGATGAACTCTGCTTGGGAGGAGCGGGGAGGGAATTGGATGCTCAGGAGGCTGGAGAGGGAATTGGGGAAGGATGGATGAGGGCTTGGGCAGCCCCAGGGGTGCTGGGCAGGTGTGGCAGGGGCAGGGGAGGGTCCCGGTGCAGAGCGGGGCTCCTGCTGGATCAGGGATGTGGCAGGAGGGCTCTGGGTGCAGCCCAAGCTCCCGGTCACGGGCAGAGGTCCCCAGGGTGCAGAGCAGGGCTCCAGGGACAGGCAGGGCTCCAGGCGCAGGTCCAGGCTCCCACAAATGCAAACGGGAATCCCGGGGATGAAGAGCGGAGCTCTCAGGGGTGCAGCCGGGGGTCCTGGGGCACAGAGCGGGGTTGGAGCTCTGGCCCCATTGGCACGGGCAGGAGTCCTGGGATGGGGCGGGCAGGGCCCTAGCGCTGCCCGGCCCCATAGAGCAGGGGGTGGTACAGGGGGCAGGGGTAGGAGAACATGAACTTGAGGGCGAACTTCATCTCCTTGTTGTGCTTCTGCCAGGGGTAGATGGCGAGGAGGAGCAGGCGGCCGCCCGCCTTGCGGCCCATCACTAGGAAGCTGCCGCTGAGGCTGTCGAGCTGCGGGCAGGGGCAGGCGCCTGCGTTCCTCATGTGGAGCACCATCTTCTTGGTGTCCCTGCGCTTGAGCGGGCCCAGCTTCAGCACCTTCTTCTTCTGGGCGGCCACGAGGCGCCGCTCGCCGTTCTCCTCCGTCATCTCCTTGATGCGCATCTTGAGCACTGTGGGGCACACAGGGGGCCATGGGGCGCTGCGGGGGTGCTGTGGGGTCAGTGCCCGGGGCCTCTGCAGGACGGGGTGCACCCAGCCCCCTGAGGGAGGCCGGGGAGGGGAAGAGGCTGCCGCGAGGGCAGAGGAGCCCCCGTGGGCCTCCCTTGTGTTTCTTTGGCCATCCCACCCGCCTGGGCCGCGCTGGGGCTGGCGGGGAGCCGCAGGGGACGCGAGCACTCACCGAAGTCGCTGGAGCACATCTGCTCCATCATGCCGTCCGCCTTGTGCTCCATCTCGCACTGGGTGCAGATCTTTGGCACTGCGGGGAGAGAGGAGCCGGCGTGGCGGCCGCTGCGCTGCCCAGGGCGGGCACGGGGGCCAGCGCAGCAGGGACCCCCCGTGCTGGGGAGCTGTGCCCGGCTGGCGCGGAGCCCCCAGCAGGGTGGCGTTCCCATACGTGCCCCGGCCACCTGCCAACCAGGGCGAGCAGCAGCAGGAGCGAAGGCTGCACCTGGGGGAAGGTGCCACCAGTGCCTGCTGTCCTGGCACTGAGATGCCACAGGGCACTGCATCCTTAGGGCACTGCATCCCTTAGAGCACTGCATCCTTAGGGCACTGCATCCCTTAGGGTGCTGCATCCCTTAGAGCGCTGCATCCCTTGGGCACCGCATCCCTTAGGGTGCCGCATCCTTAGTGCGCTGAGACCCACACAGGAACGGGGGCGGCGCAGGCGCAGTGCTGGGCTCCGTGCTCTCCCCTTGCTGCCGGGACGGTCCCTGCCCCGCTCCGCTCTCCCCGCATCCCCGATCCCCCCATGTGGGGCTGTAGGGGCTCGCGAGCTGCCTTACCTGGAGGCCGCGTGGCCTGCCTGTTCCCGAACTGCACGGTGATGCAGAGGTCGTGGTCGAAGGGGAACTTGGCGCAGTGCAGCATGTCGGGCCAGGGGAAGCCGTAGGACTCCATGACGGGCGCGCAGGAGTCGCGCACCACCTCGCAGAGCGAGCGGCACGGGTAGATGGGCCGGTCGAGGCAGACGGGCGCGAAGAGGGAGCAGAGGAAGAGCTGCGTGTCCGTGTGGCACTGCTTGGCGAGCAGGGGCACCCAGCTGCCCGCCTGCTGCTTCACCTCGCCCAGCGACTCGTGCTCCAGCAGGTTGGGCAGCCGCATGCGCTTGTAGCCCACGTCGCGGCAGAGCTGCATGTCGGCCGGGATGTCCACGCACTGCGGCTCGCGGCCGTAGTAGCGCCCGTGGGGCTGGCTCTCGGGCTGCCAGCCGTAGTAGTCGTAGTTCTGCGCGCGGGCCAGCGCCAGCGCCAGCAGCGCCGTGCCCAGCGCCGCCGCCGTGCCGCCGTGCCGCGGCATCGGTGCTGATGGCGCCGGCCGCCGGCTCTGCCTGCCCACGGGACGGGATGGGACGGAGAAGGGCGCTCGGCTCGCGCTGCCCCGCGGCCCTAGCGCCTCCCACGCCGCGCCGCGCTTTCAAAGGAGCCCGCAGGCAGCGCCGCAGCCAATCTGCTCCGGCTGCCCGGCCCGGCCCTCCCAGCCCGGGCTGCTCCGCCGGGCCCCGCGCCAGGCACCCGGGGCCACCCTGCTGCTGCCTGCGCCCTGCCCCTGCCATGCAGCTGGCTGCAGGTGCTGCACGGTGCTGGGTGCAAGGTGCTGCATGGTGCTGGGTGCAGGGTGCTGCATGGTGCCGGGTGCAGGTGCTGCATGGTGCTGGGTGCAGGGTGCTGCATGATGCAGGATGCAGGGTGCTCCACAGTGCTGGGTGTTCAGCATTGCATGGTGCTGGGTGCTGCGTGGTGCTCATTGCCATCTGACCTCTGCATGTGGCTTCTGCCACCTGTGCCCCCAGCTCTGGCCATGCTCCTGGGGGCTGGCTCACGCTGGGCAATGCTTCGACCCTCCTCTCACAGCAGGCAAAGCCACCCACCCGCATCTTGCCTGGTGCCAACGTGCGGCCAGAGCCGCTCTGTGCTCGCAGCCCCTGGGGCCTGACAGAGACCCCCAGCTGGGGTGCTGGGCTCTGAGCCCAGGCGAGGGGCTGGCACATGGGTGCTGTCCACATTCTGTGGACATGGGTGCCCATTGCTCGTGCACGGCTCTGCCAGGCACCTCCCAGGTATGGAAATGCTGGGCAGGAGGCTCCCACAAGCTTCCCATGTGGCACTGACCACACGGGACCCGTGTGCTGGGCAGCGCTCTGCTCCCCCGCCTCTGCTGGTGCCTCTGCCCCTAAGCCGGGCTTTGCACGGAGCCCTCCTCCCCACGCAGAGGGGCCGCACGGGCCACGCGGGGCGCTGCGAGAGCCTGGGGCTTCGCGGGCAGCTGCGGCGCCTGCCGGGGCCGCGTTCCCTCGTCCCCTGGGAGATGGGCCGGGGGCAGCGGGGCAGGGACCCCATCGGAAACCCATCTGTCTGCCGGGGTTATCTGGGGCGCCCCCTGCCCTGGCGGCGATCGATGCCCAGCCCGGCCAGCGGGCTCCAGGCCGCCGGATAAGGCAGCTCTGTTAATGGGCCACAGAGCAAACAGCCCCGTGGGGGCCGGTGATAGCGGCCACCCTTTGCCCCGGGCTGGGGCAGGGACTGTCCCCCAGCCCCACTGCCCCGCATGTGCTCTGGGGCAGTGACAGGGAGCCGCGGTGCCGCCCCTGCAAGGCCAGGGATGCGGGCAGCACCCTGGAGCACCACGCTGCCCGCCGGGTAGGCTGCTGCCCCGGGGTGCCCCCCGCCCCGGGGTGGCCCCATTAATGTGTAACGGCCGGGGAGCAGGATAAGATAGAGCGGCTCCTTATCGGGCTGCCCGGGAGCAGGAGGGAGGTGCTGGAGGCTTGGGGCTGTCGTGGGAGCAGTGGGATGGCCGCAGATAAGCGCTGATGGGAAATGGCTAATCCGTGATGGATGGGCCGGGCAGGGCAGCCGGGAGCACAGGGAGCTGCTGCGGGAGTGGGATGGAGCGGCGAGGGAAAGGAGCCGGAGTGGTGGGATGGAGCTACAGTGTGCGCAGCGCCCTGCGCACCCTGAGCCTGCCCAGTGTCCCCCACAGCTGGGAATGGGGGGTTGCAGGCAGGGTGCAGTGATGTGGGTGCTGCTTTACCCCCCCGGCCTGCCCCACACCTGGCGTGACAAGGGGATACTGCAGGGGCCAGCCCGGGGCCAGTGCCCCACGCTGCCAGGAGGTGACTCAGTGGCTCTAATGAAGGCGTCGTGACAGACGGGGCACTGCGCTGTGACAGATGGGGGGCTGCGAGAGCCAGGGCTGCTGCTGGGCCCTGCTGTCCCCTCAGCCCCCTGCTCAGCCTGCCCGGGGAGGGAGGCGCAGGCAGGGCACCGCGCTGGGCTGTGTCCCGAGGACGAGGAGCTGCTGCAACGGGCACCTCCTGCGCCGTCCGGCCCTGTGTCCGTGCGCAGGCTGGCACTTGTGCCTGTCACTCCGGCGAGCAGGGCTGCGGGGCCAGCGCCTGCCTCCCGGGCCGCCGCACCGAGACCGAGACCGAGCGCTGGCCCCCGCGGCCATGGGGACGGCCCCCTCTGCACCGGGGGTGCTCAGCACGGTAAGGGCACCGGCAGCCCCCTCTCCTCATCCCCGCTGCTTTGAGCCCATTTTGCTCATTCCCAGCTGTCCAGGGCCCTGGTGCCAGAGCTCCGGGAGCCGCTGTCCCCGTTGTAACCTCCCCAGAGAGGGCAGCCGGTCCCCATGCAGAGCTCTGGGCTCGGAGCAGGGCCCCCTGCACTGGGGCTCCCCATGGGCACTGGGGCGCCCCGTGGGGCGGCGCTGCCCGCAGCCCTGGCCGGCACTGCCCCGGCCGGCCCACACACGTTCCGCTCGCCCGGCAGCGCCAGGAATGCGGCTGGCAGCGCTCCGGGCCGCGCCGCGCCGCCCGCTCCGTGCCTCCGTGCGCGGCTCGTAAATCACAGCACGGGGCTGGGCGCACACAGGCGCCCTGTTCACCACCGCCACCCCGACCCGGCACCGCCCGGGGCAGCACCGGGCACGTCCCGGCCCCGGCTTGGCCCTGCCAGACCCGGCCGTGAGCGCCGGCGCCTCTCGGGCTCCCTTCCCGGCACGGATTCCGTCACGGCCGCGATCCCTGCGCGGCCCCGCTTCCCAGCGAGTGTCCCAGCCAAAGCGCCGGCCTCATCCCGCCGCGCTCCTGCTGGCACACGGCGCTGCCAGCTGCCCGGCTCCGCGTTCCCTGCCCGTGGGCGGCCGGCGCAGGCACCCGCAGGATGCTCCCCGCTCCGGCACCCGCACACCTGGCGCCTCCCGGGAAAGGTCATCAGCTCATCAGCCCGGCTCCTCTCCTGCCCCGCTCCCAAATGTCACCCTTGTCCTCGCTCATTAAAGGTCCCCCGGTGCCACACGGAGCAGCTGCCAGGGCCTGGCCCTGCTGTGGCTCCCGCCGCCTTTGAAGCGGAGCCGGAGCAGGGAGCTGATGACAGGCGGGACCTGCAGCTGCCGGCTGCTTGGGGCCTTTGCCCACTGCCCCAGGAACCCACGGGGGTTTGGGTGCCGCTCCCATGGGGTGATCCCTACCAGTGCCCAGTGCAGGTCCTTGCAGCCCGTCCTGGCTGCCCTGGTCCCTGCTGCTCAGGGTGGGCATGGCTGGCGATGGGCCTGGCACCCTGGCCACGTGGGGCTGAGCAACTGTGGAAGAGCAGTGGGGCAGCAGTGGGGCAGCAGTGGTGCATGGCACAGGTGCAGGGCATGGCAGAGGACGTGCAGGGGTCTGTGTGTGGGGCAGCCCCATAGCTCCGGGAGCAGGGCGGCAGCTGGCAGGGGAAGGGCCGAGCTGCGCAGCCTTCCTGGGAGTGGTGCCGACTCCAGCCCCGCGGGGCTCTGCAGCCGGAGCACAGAGCCCAGGGCCCCATTGCTGCCGCCACCCGGCCCTGTCCCCTGCACAGAGCCACTGCTGCTGGGGGTGGCCCGGCCTCGCCGCACCCTGGGGTGCCCGGGGACCCCTGCTTCCCTGCTCACCCTGCCGCGTCCCAGCACCCGCTCTGCCTGGGGCTGTTCGGGCTGCGCTGCTGCAGCCTGGGAAGGACCTGAGCCCCACGGGGCCGCAAGAGCCTCGCAGCCTGCTGGGACCAGCTGTGGCCACTGCTCCTGTGCCTCGCAGCTGGCCAAACCGCAGCTCCAGGGAGGACGGCTGACGGCAGCGCCCTGCGGACACACAGACAGAGCCTGGCGAGCTGCCTGGGGAGGCACAGAGCCCCTGTCCCCTGCGTGTCACATTGTCACGGTGCGGTGCAACATGGTGCAGTGGGATGCGGTGCGGGAGAGCAGCTCCATCCCTTGGCAGGCGACACATTGCCATGGTAACTGGCAGGGCCAGGCTGGCAGGAGAGCGGTGACGGCGCCGCGCTCCGTGCGGGAAGGAGCCGGGAAGCAGGGCCCAGGCGCGGGGGCGTCTGAGGACACACAGGGACATGTAGGGGTGTGTGTGTGTGTGTGTGCATGGCAGGGGAGCGTGCACCCGTGTGCACGTATGTGCACATGTCCATGTCCACGCACACACATGTGTGTGTGTGTGTGTGCACATGTGAGCGTAATCCTTGGGGATGGGAGCTGGGATGATTGGATTTCTGGCACTGTTAGGGCAGAGCATGTCCCACTATCCAGGCCGGCAGCATTGGAGGGAAGTGGAGCTGCTGTGGACACTTGGTGCAAGAGGCTTTCCCCCACAGCAGTGGGGCCTGGGCTCTGCAGCTTTGTGTCTGAAGGAGAGATGTGCCCCACTGGGGAATGAGGCCTCCAGCCCGGGTCCCATGTGCATCCGCTGGCCCCTTGCTCTGCAAGCCACTTCCCCTGCAGGGTGCAGGGGCTGCCCGCTGCCCTGCAGCTCCCCAGCAGCTCCACTCTGCCTGCACCCCAGCTCTGGGGCACCCCACAGCACCCTGCAGCTCCGCTCTGCCTGCACCCCAGCTCTGGGGCACCCCACAGCACCCTGCAGCTCCGCTCTGCCTGCACCCCAGCTCTGGGGCACCCCACAGCACCCTGCAGCTCCGCTCTGCCTGCACCCCAGCTCTGGGGCACCCCACAGCACCCTGCAGCTCCGCTCTGCCTGCACCCCAGCTCTGGGGCA
>JAVCKT010019935.1:42561-52985 GCA_032273925.1 Rhynchotus rufescens | reverse complement strand
CCCCCTCCTCCTCACTGCCTCCCTTGAGGTATTTATAGACAGTGATCAGGTCCCCCCTCAGCCTTCTCTTCTCCAGACTGAACAGGTCCAGCTCTCTCAGCCTTTGCTCACAGGGCAGATGCTCCATGTAGCCCTTGTAGATGATCCTTGTAGCCCTGTGCTGGACTCTCTCCAGCAGCTCCCCATCCCTCCTGTACTTGGGAGCCTGGAACAGGACACAGTACTCCGGACGTAGCCTCACCAGGGCTGCATAGAGGGATATATTTATTTGAATTGTGTACATTTGCTTTGATACTTTTTAATTGCATAATCCTCTTTGTCCCTGTATTAACAAAGTGTGCATTATCAGAGCTGAAAAGAAGTGTTAGATTAGGCATATAATGTAGCAGTCCTGCATCACTAAGTGTGTCCAGCTAAAACCTGCGTGTCTTCTGTCCTTCGGGCTGTGCAGTGGGCTGGTAGTAGCGAGTTAGCCTCAGCAATTTGTCCATCAATAAATTGCTGTACTGAACATCACAAGGGCAAACAAGGGCTCTAGAGCATCAGCCTGGTAGGGTAGAACTGGGAAGAGGTTTTTGTGCTTGAAGAGCTTACGTTTCAAAGGGTGCATACTTCTAAAAGCCATTGCAAAGCGCCATATGCATTGATGGGTCAGATTATCAGTGCTAAAGGGGCACAGAGAGGTTTGGAGCCAGCTCGTTCCCCTGTTGTATTTGCTGCAGATGGAGAATTCCCTGCGCCAGTGGTCATTTTGTCAAGTTGGTAAGAGGCAAAGGAAAGGGAGTAGGAATGATCCCCAGCCAAAGGTCATCCACAAGGCAATGGGGATAGAGCTGGGATTGTCAGAGGTCCCAGGTTTCCTGGACTTCCCATATAGCCATCCTGATCTGTTTTTTTTTGTTGTTGTTGTTTGTTTCTATCTTCAAAATGTGAAATCATAGTAGTGAGGGCATGATCCATGTGTTAATACTTGTAGGTTGATGTGTTTCATACTGCTTTAAAGGTTTTGCAAATTGATTTTCTTGAAAATTTGATTCTTTCCTCTTTCTCTCCCATCTCTTGGTGTTCTCCTGTGCACTACTGGTTCTGCTTTTTGGCAACCTCAGTTTTCATTAAAAACTTTCGGGCATGTGGGAGAATAAGACATATTTTAGTCTCCAGAGCTTAGTCTCTGGAGACAAGTTTCCATCTAGCATGAGCATCAGCATGAGGTTCTGGACTATAAATTTTATTCCTTCCTTTAGAGCTGAGAACCCTTAGCTGAAGATGGACCAAGAAAGAATAACATTCAGAATTTTGAAAAATGACTTCTGATTTACAGTGGTGGCACAAACTGAGGTATTGAATTATCAGAACATTCATCACAAGATTTAGTGTGTCTCAAGCTAACTCCATGGTTTTCGAACGATGTTACTGTGTGATTTTTTTGAGGTGCTTGAGAAAGAAAAATCAGACTGCTTCACAACTACCTCATAGTGTAAGTTATTACATATTATTCCCATTAGATGTTTATTTATCTGCCCAGTGTAAACGTGCTGACATCTCATCCTTTTACTACTGAGATATGATGTCCTAAAATTCACTGATGGCCAACGATAAAAGAGTTGTGGAGGATTTTCAGGTGAGAGATTGGGATGTTTTCCTTGAAATCAGTAATGAAATGCCAATACACACCAGCCAAAGGTATAAACCAAGAAGCTGTACTTGGTCTGGGTTCATGTTTTGCTTATGTTTTTGTTTAGTCTTCAGATGTGTTAAAAACATTTGTGTCAAATCTTTCTGCCTTAGTAAGTTGAAAACTGTTGATGTTTTTCCAGATATGATCCTTTTAGAACCGTAATTCTGAAGAAAGCTGAAGGGTGCCAGACTAATTACTTCTGTATTCTTGTACCAGGGAATCAGAACAGCCTGAAAATGGTTCATGCTGTTGGAGCTCATGCTTCATGCATGTGCTTCTTGCTTCTTTGCCTGCTCAGGGAACTAAGCCATCTAACTTAGTACCCTGTGCCCACTGTGAGGTGAGGAAATAGGGCCTTAAAATGGCTTTTATTTAGTGGGTTCTATTGGTTGATCTGCATTTAGGGGTCCTAAGCTAGAAGACAATATTAAACATCCAAGATGTGCAGGTCCTGATCCCTGACCAATTAGACCAACCCCCCCTAAGAACACTTCCCCTTCCCGCCATGCACAGGTCTCCATGGTCCCAACAGGAAGATGGGGGGCTCCTTGGATAATCCCTGCACCAAAGAGGTTTTGGACCCTGAAGTATGGAATAGCAAGTTTCAGATAGAGCGGTATGGGACCGTGCAGACCCAGCCAAAGCCATGGCAGTTTAAAAAGCTTACATTAAAGTAGATATTGATAAGGACTTCAGAGGGGGCAAGGAGAGAGAGGAGTTAGCTTGTGGAGAGCAAGGAGCAATTTCTAAGGAAGGGATTCCATGAAAGAAAATGTGAAAAAAAGAAACATGAAATTATTATTTTTTTTGAACATTCTCAAATATTACCATGGTCAAAACTGCTGGAGAGGAACAGCATGAGAAATAATAGAAAAATAATCTCTTTATAAGAAGCTAAGGGGCTAATACCCAGAGACATCTTGACAACCAACAAATAACAAATCCTCACACAAAAAAGCGGTACTCAAATAAGTCAGCATGCCTGCGTGACACCAAAACCTGCTGAACAAAGCTTCCCTTGTAAGTCGTGCCCACTTGCATGCAGTAGATGATAAATACTGCTAAACTCTTCCAAAAGGAGCTTAAGAAAAACAACAACAACAAAAAACCTTCAATCTTGGATCTCTGCCCTATAGCTTACTACCCAAAGCTTACTTTGATGTGTAACCAGAAGAGACAATCCAGGATAAAAAGTAAAGGGCAGCACCTCTGATAATGTAAAGCTGTCTGGCTTGATTGCTAGCCCAAGAAATCAAGTGGTGTGGAAACAATAAGGAAATTTCATTAATGTGTTAGATGCCATCCTGACCTGCAATTTAGTCCATCTCCCTTTCTCTCTTATGCCTCATCCCAAGCATGTGCTCAGTCATACATGTCTGTTTCTTTGTCATGCTAGAGATGCTTCTGACTGAGAGAAAGTGCAATTCAAAGAGTGAGATTTTCCAGATGAAGATTGGTGACCTGTAAGTCTTAAGTCCCATTGGATTTTTGTTTTGAAAATTTCCCCTAGTACAACTTTAGCTGTGATTCTGCCATGTCCTCCCTGCAGGGAGTTTGCAGTAATTCAGCAAACCTCAGATTTGACGGTATATATCTGTTACTACTACTTTTGGTAAGATGTTTGTTAAATTGAAATAACCTGGGAAATAGTATTGGGGGATTTATCCTCAAGTATAACTTGGAAAGATGCTGAGAGTTGCTTGTGTAGAAATATGCCCTAAAATTATACATATGTGTATATAATTATCTTATCTCAGTGCAAACTCTATTCTAAAATGAGTGGCAGGAAAAAATGCTCCTAAGATTCATCAAAAAATCTACAGCCTTATATATCTTTCTGTTGTATTGATATGCTGATATTCACACACAGAGTCTGGACTGGAAATTAAAACAGAAAACAAGTTATAAAAAGAACTTCATATTAAAATTTCCTATCCAGACTCCCAGTGAGTTCTAGAATAGTAGATGTGTGTGTGTTGTTCTTTCAGTACCTCGGAGAAACTTTGGCAAACACTGAGCCATATACCCTAGATGTCAGATACAAGGTCTAGCAGACCCAGGCATTTGCTGAATCTTTGGGGCTTTGCCATCAGTGAAATTTACTGGGTAGGTTGAATTCAGTCCTTGGAGATGATAGTTTAGCTGGTGTATGATTACCTGGGATGAAAAAGCAAGCAGATATTACCATCTTTAGGAAGACAAATGAGATTATAAAAACAACAGAAAATGAAATTTGAAGCTTCTGCCATCAAAGTCTTCAATCTAAATTCAGGTCCCAGTTCAGCAAGGCTCTGCAGTACCTTCTTAGTGTGAAGCGCTCATTTAAGTCCCCTTGATGTCAACAGGAATTGAGTGCCTGGTTAAAATTAAGCACGTGCTTAAGGGCTTTGCTGCCTGGAGATGAATGCATGCATGCTGTGAGACATCCTGTCTTAGCTTGCAAAATGAATGCCTGAAAAGAAATAAGAAGCAACACGTCCGAAAAATGCTGTAGCCTTTTCTCCACAAAGATACCACAAAGCAGTTTGAGAGAAAACAGCAGGGAAGCCTTCAAAGCAACATGGTGTCTTCCATTGAAAATGAAGAGTACAGCAGCTAGGAAGGGGTAAAAGTAAGAAAGGGGATCCTGCTTGAGAGGGAGGAATAAATATTAAATCCATTCTCAGATTAGGAAGTAATATGAAATAAAAACACCAGCTTTGGTGCCTTTACAGAGCAATAATGCCCTTATGTAATGGGGTATTTGATCCATTTTGCTACGGCCACCCACTGGGGAGTTTGCCACTCATCTCTCTTAAAGCAAGCTACAAGTTGCAACAGAACAACATAAGTTTTGTTTCGTTCCTAGCTTTCCCAGCTACAATTTCGCTCTTAAATAGCTGTATGTTGTGTTCATTTTGCTCTCTCCAGAGCTAGAAGGCTGCCTGCTCATCTGCATTTCCTATGGCTGCATTTGCAGGGCAGTGTCACGCTGTTCCACTGAGATGTGCAAGTGGATGCAAGGAGCAGGTACCTGCCAAGCTCTTTGTTCTGGGTTTGTAAGTGTCTGGTACAGAGTGTGAGGAGCCATGAGGGGATTTTGTAAGCACTGTTACAGAAGAAGGAAACAGTAGTAAAAAAGATAAGGAATCATGTCCAGATAGCTGAAGCTTATGCACAGAAAGAGAGTATCTTTTAGAGGATATACAGTTTGGAAAAAAGAAGACTCTCTGAGCTTGGAGACGTTTCTTTTAATTTTATCTCTAAAACGTCATGGTTGCGTCATCACTACTGCATAATTTTATAGCACAGACGGAACTTAATGTATATAATCCAGCTGAGGAAAATGAAAAAGACACTGTCTGTGAATTTTTACAGCCTACGGCTGTTTTTAAAGAACCTAAGTGGAAATGCAAGACCTTATTTTTCTGAACACAATTCATATCTGTTTGAGTTTTGAAAAACAGCTTGTAGGAACCCCAGTACCATGGTGCAACATGATGGATGGCCAGAAGTGGTGGCCGAAGGAGAGGGCACTCGGGAAGCAGTTGCTGTCCCCGCTGCACGGTCTTCCCGGAGGTGTGTTTTATTCTCAGCATGAAGCTGTGACATATGGTGCCGTGTCCAGCACTGTCCTCCTTGCAACTAATTCCACTCAACAGGCTCTCTAACCACCACCTGTCAGTGCTGAGAATTTGTTTCACAGAAATGTGATTGCCACATTGATGTTTCCTTATGATAAATGCACTGTAAGGCTCTCAGGAAAAAAAAAAGAGAAATAGAACAATGTGATGTAAGTACTCCATCTTCTGTACCCTCTGATTCTAGCTTTAAAGTTTCATAACTAACTGACAAATGATGCTGCACATGTTTTCAGCTACTACAGTATATTCTTCTTAGAAAGGCTTTTATCATTTTAAAGCCTTGGTGTTTCTGTCTTGTTTCTTTTTTTTTTTTTCCACTTTCAGAAGGCAGATGCTTTATGCGCATAGATTCAGTTTCTGTATTTCAGCTGATGAAAATGCATGTTGTTTCTTTTCTATCTGAGTTCAACAGTTACCTGAAAATCTGCTGGTGCTACTAATCACCTCACTAATGGGACAGCCAGGCACTTGGAGTGCTTCTGCGACTGTAGGTGTTTCTCATACCAACAGATGGAGCAGTGTAATACACCGTGGAGCAAGCTGTGAGTGCTCTAACCCATCCCAGGTGCTGGTGTTCCCCAGGGAACCACCTGGCAGCTGGAGAGCCAAATTACATAGATCTCTTCAGGGCTTCAGAGAGGCAAGAGAGGTTGATAACTAAGCGATTGCTCCTCCAATCTTCAGTGAATCTTCTTCTTTGTACCTGCTGTAAAGTCCTGCTCTCACAAAGCTTGATGACACCTTTCATTTGGATGTAGGGAAACTTTGAGAAAATAGTGCTGTAGAACCCCATTGCCAATGGGGGAAGTTCAGGGAGGAGATGATTTTTCAGAATGGCCTCGTTCCTACCTTAGTGCAGGCACAGCCTCTTCTCTGACTGAGGATGGCTGAAAATCATGATAACTGTATAAGCTGTAATGTTTGCTCTTATATAAAAGGTATAAATTGCAGTCCTTGTTCACTGGAGTCTTAAAGAAATACCACCTACTTCGTCCTTGGTGTAGATGTCATCCATCACTGACATAAAATACTGGTTTGCCCTAATATGTGTTTTGTTCAAATTGCTGGGAGTAGTAACTCCTTCATAGAGTGGCACTTCAGTTAAGGCCGAATTATATTTAATGACATGTGCCGTTATGCTTGTGAAGATCCATCCAACCAAAGGCAGTGGTTGCAGTACAATGTGCTGTAGAGCCTGGTGAAACGTGCAGTAGAAAAAAGTGGATGACTCACACTTGGCCACCAACTGCTTGCCATTCTGTATGGGGGAATGATTGCAGGGGGCTAAAAAGGGAAGTACTCATTGACTCCTTCTTTAAGGTGTTGCAAATTGGCCATCTCTCAACTGAGACATTCAAAAATCAGTGATGTGTAGAAGACCTTGGTTTGAGTCAACACAGCTTCTGACTACCTTCCTTGAAGTAGGTCCTGGGTGCTTCTAAATTATGGGTAACCCTGACCAATTAGGTTGCTGTTTTTATTTTATTTTAAATTAAGCTATTTAATAATTATCTACCTTTTAATATTCAAGTTCAAGCGAAGCACGGAGAAATTTGTTCAGTGACTCTTAGCAGAAACAGGAATTCGGTATAAGTCTCCTTTTCAGTCTAAATAAAAATGCTCTACCCACGGGGTTGTACTGTCGCTTACATATGTATATTATATGTAGTTAATACCCATGAAATCAGTACCTGAATTTTCTATAGTCTCTTTCTAATCCTGAGATGCACTTTTTTCAGCTTCTTGCAGAAAACCCATTCTATTTTGACTTTTTTAATAGTTCCCGTTATTAGTATTCATGGTTTTATATTAACATGTTTAGTCTTTGACATAGTGTGAGGCATGAATATCTGAAACCAGCTCTCCTTTCTGTATTTTGGCAGTAGTATTTTGCTGAGAAAGTGAATTTCTTCTGAATATAAAATAACCTTAAATTCCCTCAAAAAGTTTTTGTGTAGTGAGTTGTAAAAAATTGTGAAATATCAAAGAAGTGAAATAATGTGGGTTTTCTTTGTGGTTGTTAATTAGTACTGTTTTGGCTAACAACCTACTTTTGTTAAGTTCAGTACTATAGAGAAATTTGCTCTTAACTTTACGTTTATCAAATGTTGTTCTGATTCCTTTCCCCCCTACACTTTCCTGGGCAGATACAGAATATGCTTGATTGGTTAAATGTCAGCTTTGAATAACTAATTAACCATAATATCTACACAGAGAAATAGAATTCACTAAAACAAGGGATAAAGACTTTCAATCTTCATTTGAAATTGTGTAATCATATTTATGCTGAGTTCTGTTTTGATTAAGTAGGAGATGATTAGAGATAGCCGTTACTCAAAGATACAGCAGCATTCATGTTAAGGACAAACAATTTTAAAGCTCAGTTTTGAATTTTTTGCTCAAGTCAAACTAAATTGGAGGAAAACACTTAAAACTGAATATGTTTTAAGGATGTTTCATTTTGTTGATTATTAGCCTTAGGAAGCACCGATGGCTGGTATCTCCTACTCTGTTTATGTTAGCTTCACATATCTCGGGTAAGTACAAACAGATGTTTCTTTTTAACTTATGAAAACAGTCAAAGGCTGTAGTTGAAGCCTGTTCCAACCCAAAATAAGGTCACATTGGAGGTGCCTCCTTGTAAGTAGCCATCATACCAATGACAGCTTTTTCTCCAGTCCCTGAAGGTGTTTGTTAAGTTGAAAAAACAAGAGATGAATTTAGCCCTGTTGTTTCCGTGGCACTGTAGGATCATTCCCTACAATTTAACTTTTCTATATTAAAGAAAAAAAGAAGTAATTTAAAACTTCATTTTGGAGCTAGATTATTTAAGATTATTAAGATTATTATTTAATATTATTTAATTATTAAGTTTTGAAACATGAAACATATCACTACAAAAGAGACATTCTATTCTAAGTGGTCCTTAGCTCAAAAGGCAAAAATATACAATTAGTTGTGTTATCTATATGCTCATTTTCTTTTATGCAACAAACACTGAGGATTAGTGGGTCTGGTTCTGATCACAAATAGGTCCACCAACATCAAGAGAATTGGCCAGGCTCTCCAGGTGTAATTCAGAATTTTCAGACCCACTTTGTTCAATAAGAAACAAGAGACAGGTGAGAGGAGAGGAGCCCTGCTTTGTGACACACAAAAGCTCTTCTTGTGGCTAACTCTAGCTCAGTTAGGCTTGTATAGTTGCAGACTAACTTCACTCAATTCAATGGCTGTATTGTAAATCTGCAACAGCCAAGCTGAAAGTACTATTTAGTCTTTGATGTCTGAAATGTATCAGAGATAAAGAAGAAAATGGGGGATATTGGTGACTCTGCCAGCAATGCATTGCAGGGCACGCTTCCCACAAAGCATCAAAAGGGGAGCATTAGACACTGCAGCAGCTTTCAATGTGGGGAAGCATTGATGATCGAAGCGTGGACATTTTCTAAGGCAAGGGAGTCTTTTACCCTTTGTGGCTCTTGAAGTTTGCTTGGAAACATTTCCTGCCGTTTTGTGGAGAGAGGCAAATTATTACAGTGCATCAGACTAGGTGCGAAAAAATGTACCTGCACAAAAGCCTCCTATAATTCACTTATGGCTCGTGTACTTCGAGTTCTAGAGATTTTGGATGTGAGAAATAACCCTACTAAGTCATTGCTACTGGTGTGACTAATCTTCTTTTCATCCACATGTGCTGTTTTTGTAACAAACCTCCCTGCTTAAAGGATGTTATGATTAGTTGATTAGAACTGTTACAAGGTACTCCGAGGAGTGAACAATGAGACTATATGTTCTCCAAACTAAAGTTATTTTTGTCAAGAATGCTGATTTCATTTTAGGGTTGAGTTTCAATATTCTTGGTTAAATAAACTCAAAATGCATCTTTTTCCAGAAATTCAGAACGCAGCTTCTAAGTGCTACAAAAAAATCTTGCAACCTCTAGTTTTTGGGGGGCTATAGTTGTCCATTCCAGGCATTGCATCTACACAAGGTGCATCCTACTTACAGCTTTTATCCTAATGAATAAAACATTTGTAGCCTTAATTTCATTAATAAGCAGCACCGCTTGCAAGTGCGCCACTTTCTTCATAAACTTTATTAGGTATTAAGTTGTTTTATTGGGTATTAAATTGGTTTAGAGCATTACCTTCTAGACTACTGTAGCTATAAAGATTTCAGTGGCAATTCATGAGATTAATAGAGAGTTAGAGACAACAAGACTTCCCTAAGTAATTGGGGAGGAAAAAGAGAACCACCTACGTTGTGTGTATTGCCTGAGGTGATGACTGCAAAGGAGGCAGCAATGGTGTAGAGTTCTGTTATGAAAAATAGCTTAAGTAGGAAAGATAGTTTCTTTGGTAGACCTTTTCGTGGGTGTTTTCAGAAATGCAATTCCTTGTTTGACTTCAACTAAAAGGGATTTTAACTCCTGTTAACCCTGGAGATCCACTACAAGTTAGAAAGACTGATAGTCTAGCTTGGCCAGGGTAGCAGCAGTGAATTGCTAACAAGCCAAAAACCTACAAGGCATTTAGAGAGACGATGTGATTTAGCCTCATTATAAAACTTAAAGGAATAGAAAGCTTGACACAGTAAACCAGTAAGCTGCTTAATGGTTGATTATCTTTATTGCTTAAGAAAAGCATCTTATTTTGAAATCTGAATTCACTGAGCATTAGTTACCAATCATTAGATGTCATTATGTCTTTTTCTACTACATTAAAGCTCAAGGATGAGGAATTTCTTTCCATATATCTACTTAGAGCCTGGCATTGAATCATTTCTTGGACTTCTCACAGATGTTTCACTGTGCAGCATAGTTTTTAGATTTAAAGACACTTCTGCTATTAGAAGGAACATTAGTTAAATCTTGTTAATTAGTGGCAGAAGAGGACCTCATTTACTCAATTCCCTTGGCAAAACTTCTTTCCACCTGAAATTTAAATATTTTCACTAATGTAGATGTGAGGGAAGTTTATCTGCAGATTTGTCTAGTCATTGCTGGCTGCTGCTGTCAAGCTATTAGTTGTGTTGCATGCCTAGGTGCATGAATTCAGGTAGACGTGAATTTATGTCTTCTCTCAAGTGCGTAGATGGTGCCTCTGTTGTTATTTCCTATCGGA
>JAVCKT010019935.1:25769-39929 GCA_032273925.1 Rhynchotus rufescens | reverse complement strand
TAGATGGTGCCTCTGTTATTTCCTATCGGAGCCCCGAGTAGAGTTTTTCTTCTGAAGTAATAATGATGAGGGAGAAAACGGATTGAACACAAGTTGTGAAATGTTGAGCAGAACTAATTCTTCCTGGCCAAAAACCCTGCAGAGATCTACTGATGAGCAAAAACTGTGCTCGTAGTGAAGCTTTCTGTAGAAGCCCATCAAGTGACTGCACATGGCTGCACTGGGATAACCACTTGGTTAAGACGCTGGCCTGAAAATTAAAATCCTGAGTTCACTTCTGGCTCTGCCAGTCTAATAAGGCTTTGAGTAAGACGTTTTATTTCTCAATATTTATTTTTGTTCTATGGTGTATGGGAGATTATATTCCCTTCTGCCAATATTCATCATTTTGGAGAATCTCTGAAGTGCTTCTGCTATTTTAGTGTGTGTACCTGTGTAGCACCTGGCTGGGACTGAAGTTTCCAAAACTGCTGTCACATTAACAGCCGTAGCAATCTACACTGTAAAAATGAATTCCAACCTTTAACAGATTCCTGGTGAAATAAATAGCAGCCAGACGTTTTGTTCCGGGAAAGCCAGGAAGAAAAATCTCGCTACCTCTTCTGTCATCCCAAAGAAGAGAATACCCTTCCCTTGCATTCCAGATGCATACTTAGTATTCCCACATCTGTCAAAATTCCAAGGAAGGTGCCAGTGACAGATGACCAAGGAACAGGACAGTGTTGTTGCCACCGCGCAAGAAAGCAGCGGGTAGGGCTGGAATTCCTCAGAAATGGCAAACGGTGACAACAGTAGAGTGTATAAACAGTGACATGGGGCAGCAAGGCAGGGTTTGATGCACTGGACACCGCTGTTCAAGCGAGCAGAGAAATCCCACAGGGCCTGGACTGCGGTTATTGCTTTTGTCTCATTTTGTCTCTGCAGAGGTATTACCCTGCCTGTGACAGCCTGGCTCCCAGAAAAGATGGAAGGAGATTATTTAGAGGCAATGGGACAGACAAGTGGATCGTAGTCCGTGTTACTCACAGCAAAGATGCTCGAGGGCAAAATTAAATGAACTGAAAGTCCCAAAAAGTGCCTTCATAAAAATGATGTAGAGCTATATTCTTTTTCAGATTTGTATACAGTTTATAGGCCAAGCCGTGCAGCTCCAGTAATTGCTTTTTACCATCCATTCTATTTTACTAGAAAGGTTTTTTTTGTTGTTGTTGTTGGGTTTTTTTTGTTTGTTTGTTTCACAAGAGAGAACTGTCTCTAGGTTGAAAAAGACGAATAGAAAAAATTCTTGATTATTTCTTTGGCAGCTTGAAATACTTACAACAAAGGCTGCACAAATAAATAGTCAGATAAAACCTGGAACTCTATAAATGAGCACTTGTGACCCAGCAGGGATAAAACACATCGGCTCTGTGATGAAAGACTTACTTAATCCTTTGGCACTGTGTGTTTCAGTTTTTAGAAACTCAGGCTTTAATGAAGCAAAGTAGTATTTAATGAGTTCTCCTATCTCCAGAAATCACAAATTACTGGTGCAACAGAGGTGTGGGGGGTTTGTTTTGTTTTGGGCTTTTTGTTTGTTTTGTTTTGTCTCAAGCTTTAGTTGGAGTTGGATTAAGCTATAGCAGCTATCCAGGAACATAAACTCCACAGATCATTATGTAAACTGCATTTATTTTAACACAATGTTTTTCTGATCCTATCTGCTATCCTTTTGCATTCAGCTTTCCGTCGATGTCTTTATTTGACTGTGTTGTATAAAGCTGGCTCTGTTAGGTACCGAAGTCAAGCAGTGACACTCTCTTGCGTGCGCATTTGTGCTGCTTTTTCAAAATGAGGCTTTTTAACATTTACGAGGTGTAGAATGCACAAGGACAACTTTGCAGGACTGGGGAAGAGTGAATAGGGACAGGACCAAGGAATGTCCTGAAGTCTTCCAGTCCTTTCCAGGCTATGAAGCTCATGGAGGCCATTGATTTTTGTAAGAATGGAGTCATCAAGAGGTGACCTGATTGATTTGTATTTTCAGTTCCTAAATTATAAAATTGGGGTGCTGTTCTCCCTGCCCACCATGGTTGTCTGTAAATCCCTCTCAGGTATTGGGTTAAAAGTCCCTGTGTAAGAGCAAGGAATTGTGCTACGCAATGTTTCTGTCCTGTGCTGAGCTCCAGTGCGTGGTTGTGTCCGAGGGCTGTGACAGAGCTTTTGCCGATGACCTGGGTGCTTGGAGTCACCATACGGTCCATCTGGGCAGCAGTCTGACCCACGACGTGAGTTTGGGTGAAATGCTTTCAGCTGTAGACTACTCATCTCTTCAGTTTAGCAAGAAGTGGCAAGTCTGAGGTAGAGAACATGGACTCGGTTCCAAGTTTGGGCTTTCTCATACCTTGGTTGCTTTCTAGACTGTCTCTGACTGCGCAGAGCAGAAAGTTCCCAACGTAAGGCTTGACAGTTATGGTTCATGAGTTAATTTAAAGTCATCAAAAAGACAATGTTTAGAAGTCTTTGTAATCAAATAGCCATCTTTTCTATAATGAGACAGTAATTTTCCAAGTGACTTTTAAAATATAATCCAAAAAGAGCATTCTGTATGTGAAGTCATCTGTTGAGAGGAGAATACCTGAACCTTTTTTTAAAAATGACATGCTCTCCACAAAAGCATCCTATTTTCTGATTTTGTTGGAACCAAATATTTTGCTTGACCTGAAATGAACCTTCCGTGTTTCAAGTTGTCACATATTTTGAAACGTCAAGCACATTTTGGTTCAATTTGAAATTATATCTGTATCTATCTATATATATGGATTTAACTTGTAGAAATCTCTTGCAAACAAAGAACATCCCTTATTTGCTCAGCACTTTAATAACATAGGACACTATTTTCCCAATAAGCTGAAGCTAATATTTACAGTGTTCAATTCTGGGAACATTTTTAGCTCTTGGGAAAAATGCTGCCAAATGTGCATGTGTGTTTCTACATTCTTATGCTAGATGGAATGTGTCCTATTTAGTTTAGGGAATAAAAACATGCCTAACAAACTCCTTTATATGTCACCATCAATACACTTCTGTTGGTGACATTATATAACAGAACCAAAAAAAAAAAAACCCAAAACAAAAACCTCAGAAAACAAGACTAAACAAAAAGCCTGCAAATAGAAGAATTTTCCTAATTCTCTAACTGGGAATGCAACTGGTTCCAAGGAACTGTAATGAGAGGAACCCCCACAAACCTCTGTCCGGTGATACACCTGAGCTCAGATTTCCCTAGAGATGCAACAAATAAACGCTGCAAATGTGCCAGCCTACTTTGCAGTCACGGGATGTGGAGACTCCATAGGGAATTGCCTAGCGAAAGCGCAAGCAACTTGGTGGTTCTTTTGCATCTGTCTGTTCACACAAAATAGTTTAGTTAGGCAGACACTTCCCAGCCTTCCCATTAATAGCAGAAGTGGAGCATTTAAGAGGAGTGGATGAGCAGGGCAGAATAGCAGTGGCTGCTACTCTAGGTCCTTTTTGGGCCTTTGTCTCTTTCCTCCAGCAGTTATTCCAGATGGGGTGAATTTCACCATTTCCAGCATTTCACCATTTTCAACATTTTTGTTTAAGTTCTACCTGCTGTGCAAGTGGCCGCCAAGGGTGGCTGTGCCCAGGTGAAGGGTGGGGGTAAATTACCAACATGGTCTTCAGCCTTCAAAGACATGGTCAGAGTCAGCCTGGAGCAGTTCTCAGTTTCTCTTCACCAGGTAGTTTGTTCCCATCATTTGTGCCTTTTCAGGCGACTTCCTAAAACACTGGGAGTTTTGTGTCTTCCCCAGGAAGACACTTGTAAATGTGGGTTTGTCAGCTAAGTAAATAACTGCTCATGGAAGTCGCGCTCGCATCTACCTCTTACAGCTACCAAGAACATGGCACTTTTTTGTGTGAAACAGGACTTCATCTGAATGCAATAATCATTTATTAATTTTGAGAGCACTTGTTTCTTCCAGGCAGATGGTCTTGTTTGATATAACCAAGTGACTTTGTTGTTATTGTTTAATATTAATTAAGTTTTTAGTTTGCTGAGCTGATTCGGGATGGGTGTGTGGGAAAGGATGTCTGGACCTGCAGTCATGGTTTGCTGTGACTTCTGCTAGTTAATTCTTTTTTCATTACTCACTTCTAATGGTTTAACTCCCAGAGAGCAGTTTGTGGAGCACATTATACCTCCAGCTTGAGCTCTGCTATAAGAGTGCCAGAGTGGATGCTCTAATGTGGTGTGACCAGGCTAGCTGTTCTCCTGGCTTATGAGAGATGGGTTCACACTATTCTTTGCAGCTGCATTTTCTGTGTTGCACACCAAAAGTACTAAGACTTGGTGAGATTTATAGAACTATTAAGAATGAGCAATCTGGTATAGCTCCTGGATGATAATATTCATAGTGTTCCTACAAGTGCTCCCTTGAGAAGGTCAGAGAGGAGGGAGGATTAAATGCTTGCAGCAGCGTCCCACATACAGCCAGTACATCTACAGGTCACAGCTGCCAGATGTGAATTTGAGTAGTGTGCTCCCAAGAGGTGGGAACTGGGCCAGCTCCCCAAATGCTGAAAATCAGCATCACATCTCAGTGAGCTGCTTTTGCCCCGTTCTGCCATTTTTCTTTCAACTACTTTTTCCTCACGGCTGAAGGTGACCTAGCAGAGCTCCAGGGAACTCTCATATCCAGTCTCCCGGAGCTCCCTCAGCTGTCCTAAGCGAGCCTCCCTGCTGCCTACATGCACCTAATACACATTGGATAAGTGAGGCTCTGGCACCTAAACAAATCCGCTCTTCTGCCCACCATGCACCCAGGGACGGGCTATAGAAGTGCCTTGGGTATGACACCTCCTTTGGGGCTGCTGAGCCCTGTGGCTTTCTGGCAGTATTATTTTGTGCCCTTTAGTAACACTGAATCACTGTGACTTCTCGTAGTCACGTTCAAAACTGAATTCAAGCTGAGACCCCAGATGTTTTCGTGGTCTAAAATATTAGTAATTAATCTGAGTTTGTAGCGTTTCTGCATTAGAGGAGGCTTTTACTTTAATAGCCTTTGTTTGAATGTATTATTCTAAGTAGATCAGCATGCTAAAATTTGCATTGTAAAAAGATTGTTTTGGAACAAAGTAGGATCTAATGAGCATATAGGAAATCCCTTGGCTCTGCAGCGGAGTCACAATAAGCATAATAGGTCTCGCTGAATGAATCCCTAGCAGCCTAAAAGCTTTTTTTTCTCTAAAATAGAATAGCAACCCTGCAGGATTTAGCACAGACAATATGCAAAGATCATTTAAGGGACTGTTGTGTAAAGAGAAAACAAATGATAACAACTCCGCTTAGTCCTTTGAAAGGACTCTTTGTGATCACTTCATTAAACAGTCTGTTTCAATATATTTTTTTTTAATTCAAGAATGATGTTATTGTAATGGAAGCATCCCAAATTCCACAGCATCCTAAATTCCACTCTCTTTTTTATTTCCATCCTTCCCCACCTCCCGGTCTCAGCTAGGTACCAGGAAGCATTTTATCATTTCTCAGGCTTCTTTCCAGAGGCTGAATATGCAGTGTGTATAATTCTTTTAACAAGGGTGAAGGTGTGAACTAACAGTATTACATAAGAGAGCTGAGAACTCTAGAACAAAAGGTGAACAAGAGCTTCTTCTTTTCCTTTCAGCTGGTGTTAGGTTGCTAGTGAAAGGGAGATGCTATTAGAGGTTCTAGCTAGCTCTAGACTAATATGCCTGTCTGTTGAAAAAGACATCCTTTGAATCACACCCTTGCTGTCTGCCTTTTCTGCAAGGATAGAAATAGTTTATCCCCCAGACATAGTAGGATAGGCACCCAAAATAGTGTGGAAACTCATCTCCTTTGCCGTTTTGAAGCTAATTGAAATGGGACTGTTGAGCTGGAATTGAGCTGCCGCATGCACTGATGAGCCTCACTGCAGCCTTGTAGTATATTTTTTTTTCACTTCCATTGTCCCTGAGTTCAAAAAGTTTAAATTTGAAACTTAATGTTACAAAAAGATCAACCCATGATGTTTGAAAGATGGCTGTTTTAATTGTAGCTCTGGTTTGGGCAAAGGGCCTTTAATTTGGTTCTCAGTTGGAGGTCTAATTTCTCCTCTTCAGACAGAAGACACAATCCCCTGTTCGCCTGAAATACTGAGTTAAAATGAGAAGGGGATTGAAATGTAATATAACTCATTTTCTCAAAAGCCCAAAGACTGGAGCCAGTCCCTACCTGCCATAGCTCAAACCTAGTGGCTCAAAGACTAGTATCAGTTACTATTTTTAGTTGGGGCTTTCTAAGAGGAAATCAAAGATTTAGAAAGATGTGTTGCAAATATCAACATGGTTAATAGATTGAATTTCTCTGGTGTTTGTTTTCAGGCAGTGAAGGAGTAGCTGGCTGATTGAGGATTGTGCTGAGCTTGACATTTATTAGTGGCAATATAGAAAGCAATGACAAGTGAGATCAGCACAGTGATTTTTATAATCGGTGTTTTTTAGAAAATGCCCTGTTCTGATCTCTATGAGTTAGTTTTAGTTGTTGTGGAGTGACACGTGTCAAGCAAGGCACTCCTGATAGAGTTGGCCAAGGTCAACCTGCTCCTGGAGCACTTGGCCATGTGCTTCAGCCCAGCTTGGGCTGCTGCTGTGCTTAGCCAATCTAGCCTGGAGTGAGCCACTTTATACACTTGTTCTTGGTTTTCATAAAAAGCTTCTGACTTGACTAGTCAGCTTTTCATGGGGGCTTGGCTGCAGATTCTGATAGAAAAGGTATTTCTTGAGGACTGAAATGGGACAGGAGCTCAGCTGCAGATTTTCCAGTGTAAGCTTAATGTAGAGCAGGCTTTATCCCTTGTTGAGATCTGAATTTAGAGGGAGGTTTTTCTGTGAGGTATTTTGGAATAAGTGAGAAGAAAAACAACCTAAAGCAGTCACATGAATTAGCATGAAGAACAAGGATGGCTTACTGATCTTTGATGCTATTTCATGTGTTCCATGTCGATTGTATTTTTCCAAGGTCTGTTTGTTGAATTTTAACAGTTACAGTACAAACAGTGTCTGCAGTGACAGATGTGCAGAAATGACTGACAGTGGTTCTGTTGGTTTGAGAAAAAGTTGAGTAAATTTGTGAAAAGACAGAAAATTATTCTCATCAAATGTGTTCTTAAAGCATATGTTGCCAGTAGCATCTGGTGAGGACAATTACCTAACTAAATTAGAGATACCAGATTGCATTTACATTATGCGAGGGAAAATGTTTAGGGTTTGCAAAAACCAGCATATATGATACTACACCAGCAAGAGACATCTGCAGCCTCTTTAAGACTTGAAAACTGGGAGGAAGCAGAGTTATTAACTGTAGTCTATGAAGTTTAAGGGCATGTCTCAAAGCGATCTCCTTTCTGTGCCTGTCACTTACATGATGGGAACTGTTAACTCCTCCTGAAGCATTTGGAGGCTGCCAACATTCATTCATTTGCTAAGAAAAACAAGTCTTTGAAAATTAAAAATTTGCCCTTGGACAGACTGTTCCCATCTCTCCTCTCTCTCACACCCTACTGTCATTTCCAAGCAGTTGCATTATGGAAATTGAGACTAGCTAAAAATGGAGCTAAATATGGAGGTTAGTTAAATATTGAGATGGAGGGCACATAGGCAAGTGCTGGCCACGGCTGGAGCCCTCCACAGAGGAAAGACCTGTGTCCCTTGGGCAAATGTGGCCGTGGTTGGAGCTATCAGCATTGGGAGTCCAGGACAAGTGGGAGAGGAGCTGCAGTTTTTGCACAGCTGTGGGAAAGGTGGGAATTCTTTCTTGCTTTCTTCCCTTCTTTCCTATTCTTGTGTCAAAAGAGTAATACCCTTTGTAAAATGGTGCAAAATATGGATTTATGAGACTGCACTTGCAGTTTTAATTATACGAGGCATTTTTAATATCTTTAAACCTTTAACTCTTATCTTTTCCCTCCCATAGCAGCCAGTCTGTTAATTTATCTGATTTATTTCTTTACTCATAAGGTTTATCGCTTCAATAAGACAGCAATTGCTGAGTGCAGGATTCTCTAGGACAGGTTTCAATTTCTTCACTCTTATCTATTTTCTTCAGTAAGAGGGTTAACAGAAGGGTTTTCTCCTCTTGCTGTTGTCAAATCTGAGATCTCTGCTGGTTTGACGTTCTCTGTAATCCTTAGGGAATATGTGAAGGACAGCCTTTAAATTTGCTGCTGAAGAACCACTGTAGAAGTTTCAGGGGGGGAAAAAAGGTGCATCACTTGAGTGCCTCACTGCAAGAACAGTGCAGTCCCATTGCCTTTTCCCTCAGAAAGCAAATCATCTGTAAATATCAGGAAAGCCCAAGGGAACACAACTAAGAGGTCCAATCCCAATCAATTCTAGCAAGTTGTAAAGGCTAGTCAAGGAACTATGAAAAGAAATTTTGACTTTCTTGCAAAGAAAAGTTTCATTTTTGAATCCACCACGAAGCTCACGTTAGGTGACTGCAAGAGTAACTAGCAGCGTGTCCTCGCAACCTCTCAGGAGACTTTCTGAAAAAGCAGCCAGCTTCCACTTATGCAGCCTTTGGACAACTGAAGTAATAATAAAAACAGTAAGGAAAAAATACCAGTGCCAAAGACATACACATTCATTTGTCCATTTGATGTGTTTGATTATTGCAGCTCCTTAGTTTCAAGCAGCTTCCTATGTGAAGTAAAAGAATGGGGAGAGAGGGGCTCTTTATCTAGCAAAGCTGCTGAAATAGGTGACTCTGCAGTCAACTGTGAAAGGGAGAAAGAATATTAAAATATCCATTAAACTCCATTAGGAAAGGAAAGTAGTGGGTATAGGTCACTTTGAAATACCAGCTTTTATCAAAGTATGGAAACAGTCAATAGGAGAGATGCAGCAAACCCAAGTTGTTCTAAGAAATTCCTCAAATTAATAGGTTTTCTGAATTCTTCCTTGTAATCATTGCTTCAAAGAAAGATTGAAATCATTCAACAGCAAGTAATTATGGAAAAAATGTACTTCCTGAAAATGCTTTTTTCCTTTTTTTGTGTTTTTTTTTTTGCTTTTCTATAATTAAAGCATAGAGATTTATTAGCTCTTAAATCATGAACCCTATCTTCGAATTCAGAGAGCTCCAGTGATGCATGGTGGAGGTCACGGTAAGCAAGGCGCCGTCCTGCCTCAGTTTTGCTTTGACAAATACTCTGCTGTCTGATTGACTGTTGTTTATTATACAGTAAATACATTTATCGCAGGACAGCCATACCTCAGGTGTACAGGAATAGCTAACAATTAGCACCGGTAAATCATTGTAGCACAAATCACAAACATTATCAGTCAGCATGTAATTTATCCCTGATGTGGGTACTTGTTCTTAATACTTAATATGTCTGTTTATAGAAAAGTTGATTGAGATAATTAGCAGTAAAAAATGCTAAGGTAGCACAGCTATGGTTACATTTATATTGCTATCAGTTTTGTTTATAGCAGCCTAAAGAGCAATACTGAAATTAGAAATTAACCACAATTAGCAAATAAATTGAGTGTCTCTTGGAATTACTTGATCATGTCTTAAAACACGGCACAGCGGGATGCTCGTGGAGTCCCCGGCCTGCGGCAGATGAGCTGAGTTGAGATGCACACGAAGCAGAAACCTCCTCGTTTCTCTGCTGCCGCTTGTGTCTCCCGCTCCGTGGTGCTGCCTGTGTGGTGCCCCGGGACGCGGGCTGCTGGGTGCTCGCGGTGATGCTGGTGGGAGTTTGGGGCTGGGGATGTGCTGCTCTGTGGGGCACGGAAAGCTGAGCCCACTCCTCGGTGCGTGGCTGGGGCAGGGTGGCTCGGCAAGACTGTGGCTCCCGCTCCTCAAATGGGCCTTGAGAGGCAACTCGCACCTTTGGTGTTGGCCCTTAGTGCAAGATGAGTGACGCGTGTTGGAGGTGTGATGTTGTATCGGATGATGGGCCGTAGGTACAGAAGCTGGGCTGCGTGGATTACCTGAGACATGCGAGTTTGGAGGGGCCTGAGCATCATTTTATGGCCACAATAGCTATAAATCTCCTTTGCAGCTCTACAGAGTCTGCTCAGTCTGGTATGAAGTCTTCTGTTCTCATATAGCACTGTCTTTTCATAGAAGGCTTTGTTTCAAGCATGGCAAATAGAGGGGCAGACTTTTAAAAGAACTATGGCATCCATGAGCTTGACTGATAAAAGCTCTTTCCTGTTTGTATTTTTGAACGCCATTGAAATGGTATTAATCTCTCTTTTTTAAAAAATAAAATAAAATAAAATAAAATAAAAAATAATAAAAAAAAAGGACAGGTAGTCTCAAAGAAGATGCATGGTTTGGCTTTTTCCTTCAGTAACCTCAGTAAAGAAACCTCAGTTCTGCATCAGATATCAGACTAAGACTTCTTGGCAACTATGAAAAAGAGACCCTGTTGGTCTTCAGGTTGAGCATTGCTCCAAGAGTTAGATGCTCTGAATTCTCAGAATTCAAAACCACTGAGGAGACCTGGGTTTGAGTTGTCTGTAGCTTTGCTTTCCATAGTAAGTCACTTTAAGAATTCTGCTTGATAAATTGCTATGTAAATGTGTTGCAGTTATTTTTCTTACATAATTTCATAATTAGATGTGGAAAGATGTGGGCTATTTAACCCAGTTAAAAATGAGTTATTAAATGCATGATGGAGATGAGGAGAATCTACCAGTTTTGAGGACAGCCACTAACTTGCCTCTTTCTCATTTGTTTTGTGCACTAAAACCTTCCCTATTGTTTCATCCTTCCTCATATTTTAGACCCTTCCTGTAACTGAGGGCAGAGATACGGTGGTTTTTTGAATCATCCATGTCCTTCTGTGCTGTGTAGAGGAAGGTCCTGGTAGATATCCCTGCTACTTGATTCAGATACAAGACCCGTGTCTTCAAGTCGCACATGATTGCTCTTAACTACAGGACTCTTGGCCAGTTTTGGGTGTACATCTTTGCTTGTCATTACTGAAGCCATTTGATTTTTGTGGAAGATGAAGTATCCATTGGGCTGGAGAGGAGGAGGATGCAGTCCATGTGTAGCAGTGCACTGAGAAACACGGAGAGCTGGTGTCATGGCCCCATTCTGTTTAACAGCCCTTGAAGAGCCTTGGCCTGAGGTCAATGGGCATCTTCAAATGAAGCAGTTTCCATAGCTTTTTCCTGGCTGTTTCCTTCCCCAGAACAGGTTTCTTCATCTTGAAGAGCAAAATGAGGGTGGGAGCGGAGAAGAAGGGTCTGGACATCCGCATGTAGAAGGGGGCAAATCCACCCTGTGAGCCCCAGCGATGCGCGTCACCTTCCCTGCAGCGGCTGCTGCTGCTGCGTTGCTTTTGTCCTGCTTGCTTCAAAGCCAGCCGTCCGTATTCCCTGTGGATTTAATCTAGGCAGAGGTTATCACTGATAAATAACTATTTGTGTTGAATTTATAGATGGGCTAAACTGTTTCCTTTAATGTTGCAGTTTAGTACCTTTTCCTTTTCAGGCTTGCATAAGCACTGGCATTTGAAGGAAATAAATCTGTTGCTCAGATAATGTATTTGCCCTTGGTACAGAAATATATAAATAAAAATTACAAGGTCATTAACCATATTGAGAGAAAGAAAAATGTGCTGTGCATTAAATAGCTGACTCCCAGGACAGGTTGGGCAAATAGCAGTATACTGAAGTGTACTGTTCATTCTCCCTTCTGAGCATGAAAATTAATTAATTCCTTTCTTTTTCATAGCACTTTCCCTTTTCACTGGAAACCCTCGGCATATGTCAGTCCAAATTTATGAGCAGTGTGGTTTTCAGTGCATTTCATATATCAAATGCAAATTCCTGTGGCCAATGATTTACTACAGAACTGTGTGGAAGGCAACAAATAAATATTATCTAACAAAATATTTTTTAAAAAAAAAAAAGCATAACCTAGGGAATAGGATTTTATCTGCCACTTCCCAAGCAATTTATCTTTGTCCCGGTGAAGGCAGGTTATGCAGCGTGCTGCCCTGGTATTGCTGTGGATACTCCTTGTTTGGAAATGAGCTCCCATTCTCAGGCAAAGGCAGCTTTGGAAAGCAATGGAATTATCACTTATATTTTATTTACCTTTTATTTATTCCAACTAGACTGTAATACCAGGTGCAGACCTGAGGGAACTGAAACTTTTCAGCTTCCCTAGCCCCATATGACTGCACATCTTGCTGATCCTAGGGGAGAGCACCTCTGTTTCCCACCATGCAGTCCAGACAGCTAATAATTAAGAAGAAATGGCACAGTTTGGGTAGCGCAATGTCTGCAAATGTTGAGTGATACAGTTCAGCTGCTTTTCTCCCACCCTTGCTAACTCTAAATTCCTGTTATGAGAAAGTAAATGAGTATTTTGTACTTTTATTGTTGGTATTATGCATGTGTATAACTTGTTTCTTCTCTCTTTACCAAAGGTAATGTTCAAATCCTACATAAAAGGCTGTGGTGTGCAGTAGGTCGTGTGAGATGCTCACGTACTGTAGACACATATCATGAGATTCTTTTGAAAAACAGTCGTATTTGCACTAGTGGAGATCTGACAGTAATACCCATGTATACGCTAGCAAGTGCAGCTCGCTTGATTTTATTGAAGCTTTTGTAACAAGTGCCAAATTATATTAGTCCCTATGGATGGCCATCTTGTAACTTGTCTTCTGCCTAATGATTCTAAGAGCATTGACACTACGGGGAAAGAAAAGGCTACTTATGGCTCGTGAGCTTATGTGTCTGCTGCAGCCAGGGAGAGGGCTTCAGCCTGCAAGCAGCTAAATCCAGTGATGGGGCTGATTTGACCTGCATTTCTTCAGCCAGTCTTGGGAACACTTGACCTACAGCATCTGAAATGAAACAGTCATATCACCTGAAAATAATATATATAATTTTTTTTATTTTTTTTCTCCCAAATGTCCCAGGTTTGGCAGTGTGGAGGAAGCATGGAGGTGTTGCCCTGTTCTCGCGTGGCGCATATTGAACGCACAAAGAAACCCTACAACAACGACATTGATTACTATGCAAAGCGCAATGCTCTGCGGGCTGCTGAGGTCTGGATGGATGACTTCAAGTCGCATGTTTACATGGCCTGGAACATCCCAATGGCAGTAAGTGTGGACCCTGTTATCTCCTAAACAGAGGACGTGCAGATAACTCTTCCTAGTTGACTCTTTGAGGTGGATGATATTACTAAAATTGGATAAGGTGAGCTAAGATTAGGGAGAAGCATGCTCTCCTGGTGGTGATTACTCAATACAGAAAGATCCATCGTATAAACATGCTTCCTCCGTGCAAGTTTAGTTGTGTGCTCAGAAGCTTTGGCACAGATTTATAATTTAACTAGAGCATGATGTTTCAGGTTTATGCTCTTCCTCAAAAGAAGTCGTTAATTTAGGAAGCCATTAAACTTTGAGGTGTTCATATGCTACAGTGGTGAGGACTGCAGAAATGTCCATAAATAAACATCATCATTCATCATGAAACTCAGTAGACCTTACCAGCATAAAAAACAAAGTATGCAATAAAAGAATTGCACATTAACTAGCTTTATTGTCTCCAGGCTGAGAGCTGCGATGTGTTTTGTTCTGTTTCATCCTGTGAATACAAATTGTGCATGACGTGGGGGGCCTCTAGGAATCAATGAAATATAAATGTTAGATCAAGTGTAGGTTTCATTTATTATTTTATTTGGTAAAGCTGTCACATGATGTCCTCGTCAGGTGCAAGCTGAACTGGTGTTGTGCCTTTTAGTGGTATTCACATTTGAATTATTCATGTGAAGGGGCATAGGGAGAGCAGCTGAGGGGAATCATAGTCAGTTCTTTAGGTAAAGAAGGGTTAGTTAATCTTTATATGGAATTTTTGTCCAAAGCTGATTGAAGTAAATGGAAACAGGAATAGTCCTATTTGAGTGGGAAAAATGTCAACCCCGATGTGTCTTTGTCGATGTTACTACCTAGAGTTCATAAAGTCATGGGAATATTGGGAAAATATTGGCACTGAGTTTCCTCTGTGTTCTATCAACTTTGGCTTTGGTACTTAGAGAATGCATCAAAACCCCCTTTTATCCACTCGAATTCTATTTTCTAAAATGCCTCTTTT
>JAVCKT010019935.1:0-10612 GCA_032273925.1 Rhynchotus rufescens | reverse complement strand
CATTTTGTAAGTGACTTTCATCCTCTCTCTGGGTATAGCTTAAAAGGGAGAGATTATATGAAAACAGTGTTCTTTTGTTTACTCGTATTTCTGTCATTGAAATATTTGGAGGTGGGAAGGCAAAGGAAGGGCAAGTTGGAATATACCTGGTGCGTTACTGGGGAGTAAAGCCACAAAGGATTCATGCTTTCTGATTGATAACTGACAGCAATTTTTGTATAAAGGTGGCTGGAAGTTGAAAGTAATTATGTGTCAGTAGGACTACTCTATGCCTAACTATTAGAGTATAAAGTAAAAAAACCACAGTAGTGTTTTCCCTAGTCTCATATTGTCAATCTAAGCTTGATCCCTGGTTAGCAATAGGGCAGCCTTTCACAGCTTGGGCAAAAAAAAAAAAGGAATTTCTGAGTTATTTGTAGGAATACTCAGGTTTACACTTTAGTTCCTATGAGGAATGTTGCATTTCTGGTTTAGGGGCTTTGAAGGTGAGAAGCTTTTACTGACAAAGGTTTTAAGAACCGTAATGAATGTGAGTTGTTGCCCTTGGAATTTCATTACTGCATGTTTTGAATATCCAGTGCAAAGAAATCAAATGTGTCCACTCTGCCTCTAACTGAGGGGTAGTTCTGCAACACTCCAGCGCTGTGACTGACCTCTGCAGAAGCCTTGTAAGAATAAGACTTGCAGCATGAGAGGGAAAGTAAATTCTGTGATACTTAAATGGATCCAGGAGTTACAGAATAGTATAAAAGAAATCAGAATAGCTCTTAAAAGCAGGGTAGGTATTTTTTGTGCTTGTCATTTTTTCTAAGACTTATTGAAACACTTTCTTACATTTGGGAAGTACATCTGTAGGATTCTTTTTATTTTAGTCTTTATCTGAGCCACAGCATTGGCTATGGTTATTAATATCATGGCTCTGCATGTGAGGGGCTCTTAAATATTCTCTCATAAAATGAACAATAGTAATTTTAAAAGCCTGGAGTATTATCTATTTTAACCAAAGTCTGTTGGTCTCTTGTCAGTATTTTACCTCTTTAGTATAATACAAAGTCATAGTTAATAGTGTTTCACATTTTCATTCTTGTTTCCAACAGTGCGGCAGTCCAGGTACTTTGAAAAGTATTTAATGTAATATGCCTTGTGGTGGAAATTCAGCTGAGAACAGAATTTTCAATTTTGTTTGATTTAAGAGATTTCAGAGTTAAATGCTAGATCCTAGGCCAGAAGAACAGAAGGCTATAAGGAAAATAAAGCTGCTCTCATGGACAAACATTTCTGATAATACTTTTGTAAGCATATCAAGATCCCTTTAAAATTAGTTTGAGTGCTGTTGGTAAAAGACCCATCTCCTCTGAGGGCTAGAAACGATTTTCCAAGCTGAATTTATTCTTGGCTTGATTAAAACCATTTGCTCCTGATCCAAAATGGTCCTCCAGCTATATTTTCTCGCTAGTTCCTGTGCAAAATTACCTCCAATGGAAAGCAACTAATTAAGTTATAGATGAAGGACTCTGAGTTGCACTGGAATTTCATAATGATCTATATTGTGTCCCTCCAGTGGTATGAAAACTCTTCAGGATTGTCTCGCACCCAAAGAGCTAGTGACCTGCGGCTCTACAGGGTCTACTGACCCAAAGAAAAGACAAAAGCAGTTCTTCCTGCACACTCTGAAAGTGCTGAACTCTGTCCCATTGCAGTAAATAATTTAAGGGCTTGGCATGTCTGAAAATTAGTCCTTTGCAAACCTTTACAAACTGTCTACATCACTTATCAGCTCTCTCCTTTATAAAAACTGTGTTCTAGTAGATGAAAACTTCCCTTGCCATGTGGCAAAGGGCACAATCTATGTGACACAGGGCAGCTGAAATTTTAAGTACTTAAGCCACAACTAATAAGGTTTAATGAAATAGCACCAGTCCTAATCTGTTCTTTAGATCAATTACACAGCATGTAATTCCTTCAGTATCCAGTATTCATTTGAAATGGTTCATTAACAGCCATACTAAAGCACATTATGGCCTGTTTCTAGTCCCAATGAATTGGATTTTAAGAAGAATTTCAATAGAATGCTGGAGTCTAGGGGGGAATTTGACGTACTATTATTCAGTTAGGACACAAATACTTTTTTTGTGGGTGTATGTGTCTGAATGGCTTTGTGAAGGAAAGGATTTTTTGACTGCTTCTCTAGCTTGATCAATATTTAATATTAATAAAAAAGAATCCTGAGGTCATGCTGTAGATAAAAGGTGATACTGCAATTAGAAAAACTAGCTAAAAACTAGCTATCAAGTTAGAAAGCAAGGAGGGCTCAGGTTTTCACATCTGTATGCCACCAAAGTAGACTTAATATTGTGTTCTCTCTAGAAGGAAACATTTATTGTAACGTGAACCTATAAATCTTGGTTTGTTGACACCATTTTTTTTCCCTAGTGACATTAGTGAATGTTAGGAGAGAGATGTAATTACTGGATGCATGGAAAGGATATTCATTGGCACCACGATCTAATGGACTGTGTGCGTTGTGCACTTAAGAGTTTTCCTGTGTGGTAACAAGGAGATTCCTAAAATACCAATGCAGTGTGTGCATCCTCCTAGAACTGGAGCCTATCTACCTAGTGAGGTAAGAGAACTTAAGGAGCAGCCACTCTAACTGTGTAGTTAATAATAATGAATTTGGCATAAAGCACATTAATAATTGCATCTCCAAAAATATTGTAGAAAATGTAATGGATTAGCTTGAGGTTCTATCTAAATAGTCACCCTGTTTTACTCTGGTAACTGGTGATAATATCTTGTCCTTACAAAGGACTGGAATGCTTATGCTGTGTGAAGATTTTTTTGTAGCTGTCTCTACAATGCACCAGCAATGAGTGGCTTTAGAAAAGAGATTAACGATCTCTTTAGCACATTGTAATGGATTTTAGAATCCATTGTGGTTTCACAGTATATTGACTTGCATTTAAAAAAGTGTTAATAATACAAAACTCTAGGTATTGCGTGTGGGTTGTCCTAAGTCAAAACAATACACTTGCCCATGAATATTTACTTATAAATATCCCATAGAAGCAATATATGCAAACACGGTTTTGAAGAAAAGAATTTTGGTATGTAGAATTTTCTTCAGAACTGTAGAAGCACTTACTGCTTTTCACAGGGTTACCATTTTCTCTTGGCCAACAAAAAGTTTCACCTGATTTTTAGACTCTTTGTAATAAGTTTGATTTTAAAAAAATGCAGCAACTGCAAGGCAAGTTGTGACTGCAAATCATTTTTCATTATGTGTCACATCATTAAATCCGTTTGTATTTACACTTGAAAAGTTAATAAATTACTATGCATTTTACTGCTGACATGAGCTGTATTTTTTATTATTGTACATTTGGACACTTAAATTCAAAGCTGGCACACCAAGAGCTAGAAAAGCAACTGCATATTTACAATTACATTCTGTGTATACATTTTAAAATATAAATAGCGTGTAATGAATTCTGAAAGGCAGGCAGCCCCTTTTGGAGGTGAACACTGCACACTTCACGCTGTCTTGCGAGCTGTTCTGAAGGAGACAAGCTCTGAGGGTGTCAAGGAGATTCATTGCCACACACTCACTAAAGACCCGGCCCTGGAAAGGGCACATCCAAAGCTAGACCCGTAACAGTACAGACTATGACTGCAGTGTGACTTTTAGACCTCAGGGAAGACTTGTCTTGCAACCCCGGTACAAAGGCATCCTTACATGGTGCATGCAGGCGCCAGTGCGCACAGCACTACGAGCTCAGTTCTTGCATGGTCCCTCAGGACACGTAAGAGCTCCACAGGAAGCATTCAAACAGATTTAAAAAATCCCCATAAAAGAAATCTGACCTTGCAATCAACTTTTCTGCACTCATTGAAGCCTGGGGACAAATATGCTGTCAAACCCCAGACTAGGACAGGAAGCTCACGATGAAAATGTTCTCTTTGTCTTGCACTGGAGCTATATTTTAGTAATTGAAATGTGTAAGAGCACAACTGATCTATCATTTTATGCCTTACTATTCTGAAGAACTCTCCCCAAACCAAAGAAACAGAACAACTTGCACTTCCTGAATTGCATAGCTTAGCACAAAGGGCCTAAGGATTGATCCCACATCCTGTGACCTGACCTACAACAAGATAGAGGTCAGGTTTGTCCATGATATAAAATGACATTGCTCTGCTGAAGTCAATGAAAACTGCAGGAACTTGAGTAATTTATACCATGTATAGATCCGGTCTGCTTCAATAATAGTGCTATTGACTTGATTTTTTTTTCTGCTTCAGAAGTCATTTTCATCTGCCCAAAGGGAACAGAAAGAGGATATGAAGTGCTTATGAACTCCTTGTCACAGTGTCATGCTTCTGAGGGAAGTCTGTGAAACCCAGCACCTTGTCTCTGACAACAGCCAATAATTAAATGTTTAGAAGAATGAGATAGGGAACGAGGAAAATAGGATCATTTTATCACATACCTTCCCCCAGCTTCCAGCAGGTAAGGACTTCCCAGGCCGGAGGCAATACCCCAGCCACTAGATCTAATAACTACTGTGGGTCAAACCTCTCTGTATCTAATCGACTTACATTTCTGGATGTCGTAATTAATATCTCAAGTGCTGTGTAAGACAGTATTTCTATTTTTAATCTACTGCCAATTCATCACATAGGCTGCCCTGTTCTTGTACAGTGAAAATCTGAGTAATTGATGCCAAGTATTTTTTTCTTTCATACCATTCTTAGTTTGACCTCAATTATCTCCTTTAAATATATTTAAGGATTGGTTGGATATCACACGTATCCCTAGAAAAATGCAAGCGCTGCTCTGTCATATAGAGGATTGGGTGATAGCACAGTAACAACTGCTCAGACTCGTGAACTCCTCAGTGCTAGCAGACATGCATTACTTGTTTTAGTATTGATTTAGGATCTCAGACAGACTGTTTCTACATATTTGTGTATGCCCGAAGTCTGTGATTTGTGATGAGCAGATTGAAAAGCACAGAGCATCTGGGAAAGCATCTGATACCTTCTTCCATTCTCCTAGAAATGAGAGAAATTCTCTGCTCACCCATGGGTTATGTTTGTAACTGGCCTAGGGAAATGCTTCGATATCCCTGACTCAAAAGCACCCCTCTGCTGCAGTCTGACGAACTGGGTAATATCTGAATGCATGAGCTTTCCCTACTCTGATTTCTACAAGGTCATCTGACTGCAAAAGTGAAAGAGCAGCTGTTAAGGGATTCCCTGATTTATCCAGGGGAAACACAGCTGGCCATAATCTCCAGGTGGGCAATATTACAGGAAGCCTCAGAAGGAACAGCCTTGCTCAGGCTTGGCAAGCCTGTTTAGCTCTGGCATCAACAAGGCCAGGCTTTTATAAGCTCATACCAAGGATGCTGTCGGATAGAGTGCTCTGTTGCTAGCCAGACTACTCTGTGGACTTAATTTCCAATTATAATCCATTCACTCTTTTTTCAAAGGAAGAACGACATCTTTAAAAGGTACTGTTGGATTGCCTAAAATAGATGGTTTGTAAATAATCTCAAGCAAAATTTATATAACTATTCTATAGGCAATTTTGCATCTGACATTATTTTTATTACAGCAGCTATCAAAGTCTCAAATTATTCCCTGTGAAGAATGCATGTATACTAAGACTGTAGACACCCCTTTTCTTAATAAATCATTCATGAATCAACAGTGTATCATGTATATGTGCCTATAACTGAGCACTGAGTAGTTTAGATAATAATTTTTCAGCATATACATTACTTGTTCATTTTGTTTGTTTAATTTATCTATTGTTCATGTAATGTAGTGCAGCAATTGCTACGTACAGCTAGACTGATATATTTGTTCTTTGGGAATGTCACTTGTTATTTCATGTTCTTTGGAAGGAATGCATTTGGGATGATGCGATGATTTTGTTGGATTTTTTTTTTTTAAATATTTGAAATATGTCCTTGTGTGTTCATGTTAGATATAGCAGTAACTAGTTTAGCTAGAACTGCTTTTGCATCCTGACTGGTTATCTGGAACGCAGAAAGCAAGAAAATAATGATTTAAGTGATATCTTCTCTGAAAGGCTGAAGGGAAAGCAAACCTTTTATGGTCTAACTTATGAAACATTCATAACCTATGAATAAAAACCAATTTCTTGCAGAAAAGCTGAGCAGAACTTCACAGTGGACCTTATCTTGCTGACAAAGGAAGCTTTAGCACGACCCCTCAGGTAGGCTCTCTTGTCTGAAGAAGTCCTTGAGGAAAAGATAGTGTTTTAGGCTTGTAGCTGGGAGTTCTGGAAAAGGGATGATGAGTGCAGGGCAAAGCAGGTTGGTATTTCCTAGGAAACTGGGAATTAAGCATAAGATTGCAGAGCAAGCGGGACAGAGGAGATTATCATTCCCCTTCTTAAACGTAAAATAATATTGTGCGATGATTATCACAATTCTTTACCACCCAGTCCTACTGGGATTTTATTTTTTGGATTATTTTTAGTTTTAGCAAGTTCACTGTGAAGTTCTGAATAAGAGAAGAGGATGAGACTGAGCTGAATTGCCCAATTTAGGAAGGATGAATTGGTATACAACAGTTCACTGCATGATCAGGCTCTAGGGTTTTTTACATGAATAATTGTGCTGCAATAAATAGATTTTTAATCAGAATTCAGGAAAGGCTTTTCTGCTTTTGAACTTTATTACTGTGAATTCTGTCTAATTATTGACAGAGCTCCAAAACACACATGGTTGGTGCTGCGGTGTGTTAGCAGTGAAGCGGTTGCCAAAGGTTGTTGAAATTCTCTATGAACTTCAAGCGTTGACATTCTGTGCAGAAAATGGTGCCATCTATCAGCAAGCAGGAGGAAATTAAACAGCAAAGTAATTAATTTAAACTGAAAAAAAACCCCACTGTTTTTGTGAGAAGGATGATGGGTTTGCATTTAAAAAATTAGGAAGATTTTTTTTGTCCTGTTTAGGATAGCTCTGGGAAAATGAGATGCTGCCCTGGCACCCTCATGCTGCAAGAGAAGGTCTAAGGCTAAAAGAACGAGTCCTGGAGCACGGTCTGCATCAATGGTGCAAAGTGCAAGGCAGTAGAATCGGCCAGATCAGTGAGGTGCAGCTCACTAAAGATAAGTGGTTAAATACTTTTTTTGAATCTGAACCTAATTGATTATGGATCCAGCTTTCATCTTTTTACATGACGTTGGTCGTCTGGAGTCATTTTTGAGAGCACAGTAAGGCTCCTGAGAGGCATAGCTATTTTGAAAAATACTTTTTTTTCTTATTCCTTGGAAAGGCACCTTTGGAATAATCCTGCTGGAGTAGTCAATCTGTGTACTTCATAAACACTAATGAATCCAGCCTTGTAGTGTCTTTGTAGGATGTCCTACCTGTCCCCAGAGGTTGAACTTAGGAAGAAGCAGCATAAGGACAGGATTTATCCTAGCTTATTTTAAAAACTTAATTCAGGAGTATAAACAATGATCACACACACTTCTGTGCAAAGGGGACCCCACCCATAAGGAACTCTTCTCTTTTTTTCTTTTTCTTTCTCCTTTTTTTTTTTTTTTTTACACCTTTCACCTAACAATTTGAATTCATGGGCAAAAGTTCTGCTGAGGCAGAAGGCCTGGTTGAAGCAGTTCCCTGGACAAGTCTGTGACAGAACAGGGGTTTGACCATCTTGCTTCTTGACTGACAAGACTTGCTTTGTCCTTTATTCATGCACCTGTAGATAAAAGTAGCTCATGATGTTCAGTGAGTGGAGCTGTATTTAGAGCTAAGCAGCTACCTTTAAATCACGGTGAAATTAAATGCAGTTGAATGCAACAGAGGGGCATAGTGGGTGATAATGTGTCCCCTCAAATGTGCACTTAAACAGTCATGACTTGTTGAACTCCAGCATAGTTAGTCCACTTTTACAGGATATTTTTCAGTTCATTTCTACATCGGTGCTGCTGTTCTCCTTGAGTAGCACATTATCAAATCCCTTCAAGAGAAGTACCATCTAGGGAGAGTGAATTTTTCAGGAGCAGCTTCAGTTTTATCACGAGGTAGAAGTCAGCAGATGCTTCTTTGGCTGCTGGTTCTAAATCAGGCTTTATGATTCTATTTCTGGCATCATTACTCCAGATTTCCAATCTTGCTTTTCACCATCCACAGCGATTTTTCTTCTGCAATAAATTCAAATCATGCTCTTTATATCCAGCCCTCTGATCTGAATTGCTTGAGATTAAAAAACAAAGCGAAACAAAAACAAAACAAACAAAAACCTCACAGGAAAGCAGATTAGGACTGGAATTTAAAGAAAGTGAGGAAAAAAATCATTCCAGAAGGAAGAGGCTTTCCAGACCTAATTAATGATTTTTTAAAAAACTTGTTCCCGAAAGCATTTGACACTTATAGGTGAGATGAATTTAAAGCAATCCATGCTATTGAATGTGGAGGAAACTTGTCCTAAAGGAGGCTCCATGTATGGAGATATCTGCTTAGGAGTAGATATGGGGAAGGAACTGAGCAAGCATACATGTTATTTTATAGTCTGAAAAATATATTTCTCAGGTTGTAATTTCTCTCAGTTTCTCTCTCTCTCCACACTCTCCCTTTTCTAGTGATTGCTGAATTTAGGCCAAATTATTGTCCTGCTTCTTTTGGGGTCTGGCATTTAAGTTGTAATAAAATGTATGGTGCAAGACTACTAACCAAAGTGCATCACAGAAGTCTTGCTGGCTTTCCTAGCCTTGCAAGCTGTTCTTGCTAGCACTTTCAGCAAAAATTATCTGAGGGATGGTGTGAGCCATTCCAGAAGTGAAAAGCTCAAGGGAATATATACTTATATATAAATATATAAGTATATACAAGTATATTTATATATATTTATCCCTTATAGGCAGAATCTCAGATATTTTATCTAATGACAGCTGAAGGACATAGGAAAGAAAACTAGACATACATGTACTACAGACCTATAGAAGCTGAATTTTCCATAGGCTTTAGGTGATAGAATATGTATTTTCAATTAACAGACCTTTGGAAAAAAAATCTTCTCCTATTAACCTGCTGATGAAATCTGACTGAGGTTCTGATTTATCCTTATACATGCATCTGTGTGCATGTATATAGTGGTGTGAGGTATACCATAGAGGAACTACAGCATAAGGGATAAAAACCATGAAGGAGCATTAACACCAGTATAACAGGAGAAAAGGAGGAGTAAAATGTGAGTGTATTCTAAATTATTTTTTACGCTTTTTTTTTTGCTCTACATTTCCATCATCCCACCTCCCTTTCCGAAGATGAGAATCTTGCAGCCAGCACTAAGAAAGTCTATTCTAGCAATGTTTAGTTGTTCCTTATCACATAAAACAAATATTGGTTCCTGAATTTTTCTTACATGAAGGCCATGAAGTAACTCTAAACTCAAATGTGTAAGCTGGACTTGCAGAAGGGTAAAGAGGACTTTCTTGGGCTTGAATGGCATTCATGGTCTGAATTGGTTCATGGATTGGTTGATGCATCATGCTGTTCTCTGTAGGATATACAGTTTGAAACAATTTTATCAGAATTGCTAGATAGAAATCTTAATAAGCCGGAGTTAAATAACTTGCTGTTTTATATCTTGAAGGGGGGAAAAAAAAGGTACATTTAAAATTCACCATATGCACAGTAACTTGTAGTTAGTAATTAAATTCTCACAACATCCCTTCACAGTGCCAGGCAGAGCATATTGGCTTAGGTTGGCCTGGTTGTCGAGTGTGAACCAAAATGATTTCTAACAGCAATCAAATATATTTTGAAATGTGCTCATAAAATTGCTAGCTCAGAGGCTCAGAGCAATAATGATTCATGTATTAGCAAATGAACCTGTCCTCTGCAAGCTCACCCCTGAAATGCAATGAGTCCTGGGGAGGAAGGGGAGCATATTTATTAAGTTGCTGAGAGGTGGTATTTTATAGTGGGAAATGGGGAGACATCTATTCAAAATTCATGGAATTAAGGTGTTGGATTTGACCCTGGCAGCCAGGCTTTGTCATCAATCGGAGATTCAATCAGATATCAGTTGTATATCCCCAAAGGGATGTATAGATATAAGGGTATCGCAGAGGCATGTGTGGTGGCGGACCTAGTGACGTTCATGTTTGGCTATTCAGCTTTCAAGTTTCAGTTTGATTATTCATGAATAATCAAGCTACTTTCTACTGGGGACGTCAGACATGCCTCAAAAAGTCTTGAATTCAGATTCTGAATGTAAAAAAGAGAATCTCCGAAGGGGCCTGTGGCCGCTCAGAGCTTCCTTTCTCTCCCATTCTCTGTGTGAATTGGGGCCGGGTGCCCTCACGTGCGCTGGGCCTTGCGGCAGCGGCACCACAGGCAGCAACCAGCACCTGCAACATGGACGCTCCTCGTGGCCGTCCACCCATCTGGGGCTACGGAGAGGCTGAGGAACACCAGGTTGGCCTCCACGTGGGGCACCCGGGGCTCAACCCGCCTTGACATGCGGCCTCCCGCAGGGGCTGCTGGTGAGGGCGCCTTGGTGAGGGCGCCTTGGTGAGGGCGCCTTGGTGAGGGCGCCTTGGTGAGGGCGCCTTGGTGAG
>JAVCKT010019934.1:0-37439 GCA_032273925.1 Rhynchotus rufescens | reverse complement strand
TAGGTTCTTAGAGCAACATACAGAGGCCACTAGTTATCAGCTTATACAGTTCAGGTTACCTGTCCTGTGCAGGTTTATACCTCATACATATGGCAGAGCCAGGAACAGAAATCAAAAAGTTCCCTTGTCTCAGACTTTTAAAAAACAACAATCACTACATCTTAAGTGTACTGCAAACTTGCCGTGCAATTTCACTGACTATAAAATCAGCTTGATTATGAGAATATGCAGGGGATGTGTCATGGCTAAGTAAGCAACATGTTGACTGTAAAATTTATGATTGGGATAAATACGGTAGACATTTAATATTAACATCTTTATATTCTGCAGATGAATATCGTCAAAATGAAAGAAGTACAGCCACCCCCAAAGGGCATTAACAATTAACTTACTCTATTATCTATACATCTCAAATATTTAGTTATTAAAAGCAAGGATATAAAACAGAAAGAATGGATAAGGAGGTATGAACTAGTATGTGTGTCGCTGAAGTCACTATGAATAACTTCTGGTTATTACAGGAATGAAATAATGATTAAAAAAAAGCTACTGATGCATATCCATCCTTATGCAAAACAGGACTTGGGTAAAAAAACAGCTTAATTATAGAGACATCCTTGGGCACTGGGTCTGAGGCAGATGCAAAAAGTTAAACATACTGATGTGCTTCGCTGCATATGAATAAAAAGGAAAGGAAGATCTAAAGTACATAGAAAAGGCAAGAAAATCTTAGTGATTTGAGATTTAAGAATAGCACAATACAAGTATTTACTGGGTTCAGTGCAACTTTCAGTGCATTAGCTACAACACAAAGAGAATAAAAACCTATCCTGTGCCTCTGCTTTCTGTCTTTTAACATCCACACACAATCAGTTAATACAGTTGCCTTAAGGAACTAATGACTTGGAGACATAAACAAATTATTATACAGCAATAACAATAACACCTAAAAAGTCCCTATGTTGTAGGAAATACTGTGTAATTTAAGCAGAAAAATGTGAAGACATGACTTTTGCTGGGTCTCTGTAACTAATTCCAACAGTAATGAACATTTACAAGGTAAGAGAACAACTGTTTCAGCAGCCACGGCTACTGTGGCTGGTTTTTTATATGATGCTCTTTGCAAGAAGGATGTGCAAAATGTTAGGGCACTGCAAGTTAGGGCATACTAGGAACGTATATTGAGAGCATTTTAAGGAAAATATTTTGTCAGGCTCCAACCAGAAACTGTTATTGGAAGAGAATGCTTCTTTTGCTGCTGATAAAAGTAGTTTTTTAGCTACACAGCACTAATCCCTTCGACAGCCTAGGACTTATTCCTACATACGTTCTATATACTTACGCCAAGGGGAGTTTAATCATCAAATTCAACATGTTCAACGTAAGACCACTAAATAATTCTGTCATTAGTATGGCAGGGAAATTGTATAAGCATAAGCACGATGTTATTTGAAAATGACCTGGCAAAAAGTGAATTATACAATCTCCAGTAACATCATTTGGGATATTAAAGGCATTTGTGTCACAGGTTTGTTTATGCAACAGCAATTCTGCTCTCCATTTTCCCTTGCTATTAACTAATAATACAAAGCAAAATGTTCTAGGAAAGAAAAAGAGCCAGTGGTAAACAAATGCTACATCCTTTCAGCCTTATGTTTTCCCTTGTGAAAAGCAATACAGTGGATAACTTTATACACTTATACTAAAAAGATACCACAAAATATCACTGCATTCCACTTTAGATGGCGAAGAAGAATTAGATGTTCTAGTAAATGTGCATATATGTGCATTAAAAAAAAAGGAGGGGGCACTGAACATACACTGAACTTGACTTCACTTGAAAGTAAATGATAGACTTCAGTTTTTGGGGCACAGAATTTTAACCATATCATTATTTTATCACTGGAGTGTAAATTCTGGCTCCTCTACATTCTTAGGAAGATTATCAGTGCTCAACAGATCTGAGCACTGATATTGTGAAAATGAATTAAATCTTTTGCTCATCTTTTATGTTAATTTCAATATTCTTCTGCAGTGGTATCCTCCCAAAATAATTTGCTCACTGACAAAACATTGCTTGAACAATCTTTATGTACTCAACTTTCTATTTAATGGAAATGAAAGAATAACAAAGCGAGCTGAATACAGCCAGAAACATTAGCATGCCTGAAGATTATGTGACTGACTGCATAAGTTTCCCCTGTGAGAAAGGATTCCTCATCAGGCTCCTTAGCCTGGAATCGATCCTTAGCCTGGAATGCTATACAGCAAATGACTATACAACTTTTATCATCCAACGTCTATGAAAATATTTGGCATTACTTGTGCTGTAATCAAAGAAAACAAATGAAATTATTGCATTTTAATTACAGGTAAACATTGGTAAGTACGTATTATCTACAGGAATAGTTATGTGTCTGAATATGAGCAGATCTAATCTAAAATGAAGTGCTGAGATTAGCCAAAATTGTCTAGACGTTATCTCTGTGTAGGAACGTTTTTATAATCTTGTTCTAAGGCTAGGATCAATGAAATCTTAAAGAAGGATTTAGTGATGCTGACAGGATTTTCTCCTTTTAATTCTGTTAGGTGAAAAAAGCCTATATTAATAGAAATACATTAAAAAGTTTCTTGATTGTATACTCACACTACATTTAACAACCTTCTTAAAGAAATGAGTTGTAAATAATCTTTTATTAATGTAGGAAACATTTTTATATCATTAACAGAATTTCAGAAGTACATGGAAAGTAAAAGTAAAAAAAAGAATAAATATTAATAAACAATAATAAGCAATGAATTAGCAGTAAATAAAAACAAATTAAAAACTTAATGGAAATAAATGGAAAGTAAAGCTTTCAGAACATAAGATGCACAGATTGAATGAAAATATATCTGTGCAGAGAATAACGTTAATGAACATTTTCAAACTCATCTCAGTGAGTCTTATTGAAAGATATTATCTTGTTTCATCGGCCTTCAAAGAGCCCAGTCTGTTACTGCTACTTACTTGATGAGGTATTTCCTTCAACAGCTAATAAATTAACCACATTTCTTGTCCATACACTACCATCTTCTACTGTAACACACTTCATATGCAAGAAAATGAATGCCCTTGAACTTTTTCAAGGTTTTTGATTCTAAATAAATGAGGAATAAAAACAAATATGGAAGTTATTTAGAGTAGCCATTGTAAAAGAAGAGTTGTTTGTATAAACTACTATCCCAAGCAGCCCTTTTTATTGGAATACATTACAAAAGGCATTATAAAGCAGCATTTTTACATGACAGCCACGTCTGAACCACTATGAACTGCTTTTATTCCTAAGCTCAGTAACAAAAAGAAATTATTATACATTACTGCTACACCTAGGTAATTACTGCTTGCAAATCATCTGTACACTTGTGTCTAGAATTTAATGCATTTCTTTTTCTAGATAGTAACTACAGTGAAACAACATGTCTTACCTCTCTAGGAAATGCTATATGGTATCCAAATGCAGGAGGAGGACACTCACATAAGCAAGCATTGAAGTGAAAAAAGGAATAAAGAGGTGAATGGGAATAACAGATAAATATCGACTAAGTAAGGAATAAAGGCAAGGTAGGCAAAGGGGGCAGTGAGGAAGGGAGATTGCAGAAAGCTGAAACCAGGTTATGTGGCCCATTAAGTGGGGAGCTAGAGTAGAGCAGGCTGTGGTTCATTAAAGAAGATCTAGAAAAAGGACAAGGCAGAGGGTTTGAAATATGTCAACAGCCACGTGGCAAACTGGGAAGTAGTTTAAGGTTAGTGGGAAATGCTGAAAAGTCATTTAAAACTAGAGAGCGCAGTGGAAGCAGGAAGAACATGCAGCAACTAAATCATATTTAAATCCTTCAGTACGTTTAGCAGTGGTTTCACTAGGAAACAGAGTTTTATAGTGAAACCACCAGCTCTTGTCATCGTCCAATGAAGGAATTTTGCAGAAATGAAGGACTTCCCTTCAGCCCTGGGGTTGCATCCATCAATCCAGAATTCCTATGATGGCACAAATATGGGCTACTGCAAGAAAAATATCATGGACACCTCCTGTAGTGACTTAAAAATGTTATTTTTAGTGAACACGTTGAACTTTTTAGAGTTTTGATGTCTGAAGGAAGAGATATTCCACATAGAAAGTTAAGTGCTAATCAGCACAAATCCCCTAAAAGCAACTTGTCAGTTGTTACTAGGAAATTGAGGTAATTCTACCAATGGAAAAGCTCCTCTTCTCTTATTATGCCCCTTCACCAAGGCTTTACCCTCCTCACCTGTTTTCAAAAGGGCTCAGAAGATTTGAGCCACGTTCTCAGGTCAGCTGAGATGACTGATCCACATCTGAGGCATCTCAGAGGGTGGCTGAAGGGAAGAAGTATTACTAGAAACAGATTTGAGGGGAAAGGCAGTGTCCCACAGAGCACTGAGATTTCAAAATCCTTGCATGCTACTCTGAAGTAGAAACCCAAGACACTATAAAAAAAAAAAAAAAGAAAAAAGAAAAACCGTCCACTTGTGGTCTGCTGATAAGAGCACTCCTCCAGAAAGATCCGAATCCCTACTCTGATTTTTCACACCACAAATTCAAATTGGGAAAATGCTTTTCACATGCAAAAAAATCTTTTGTTAAACGTGGTATTCCAGTAAAGTTCTGTTTTTGGTGAGTTAATATTTTTACAAGAAAAACAATCACTTGGCAGCAATACATGGTATTATAGTGATGGTTAACCTGCTTCTTCTGTATGTCCATTCCAGCTCCTAAAAAAAAGAAAGTCTTAAGTGTTTTTAAGGCAAGGGTCTTACATGTGCGTAAAGGATTACCAAGCTCTCCTGCTGATCATCTATTAAATTAGTAAATTTAAAATAGAAAAGATTGTGCTTTCCTCAGCCATGCAAAAGGAGGCACAGTGTAGAAGTACCAGCACTGACATGAAAACATGAGAACATTCTTAAAAGTCAATTATAAAATGCTGGGGTAGACTAAGTTAATGGTAGGGTTTACTTACATATTTGGCTAGAAATTTTCATCTAAGAAACAGATTGTCATTGGTAATATAAAACTCTCATAATGTGTAGGCATTCATCTACTTTTCTTTTTCTTATATATTTCATATTCACTCTTTCAAAAAAATATACTGATAATATTGATGCTTTATTCATATTTCAACAGAGCAGCTCATCCAAATAAGAACCTGACTATGCCTTAATTACAGGAGTAAGATGGCTCAAGTGGACTTGAGTAATATTTTAGTGGTCTTTTTAAGGTAAATAATATGTTTTGCACTTTTCTCAGAATGTGTAATATGTGCCTGAGACAGTAATTCGTATGAAGAAGCAATTTCCTGTCTCCCTCTGGTAAATAATACATTTAAATATGAATTCTAAAAATGTGTATTATGTGCAGACTGTCTCTGAAAGAACTATTCTAGCCTGGTAGTTATTTATAAATGTTTTAAATCCATATTATAGACCAACAAAGTGAAAAGGTTCTTCCTGGGAAGGTTCCAGTCTGTTCTGTAAGTAATATGATGCATATTTTTAAAGGCAACAAAAAAGAAGGAAGGATGGGAGGAAGGGATGGGAGGAAGGGATGGGAGGAAGGGATGGGAGGAAGGGATGGGAGGAAGGCCTTGGGGAAAAGATGGGTAACTTGTCCTGGACTCAAGCTGAAATGCACCAGAGTTCTTGTCCAAAATAATTATTTTCCACTAGTGGTGATTTGGAAGTATTCAATGTTTGTATTGAATGTTCAGCATTCATCAGGACAGCCAGATTGAAAAAAAAAAAAAAAACAGTATAAAGAGTCAAAAAGATAAGTTTTATAAAATATTCTTATTTACAGAAAAAAAAAAAAGATGCAATAGTCATAGACATATTCTGTCTTTTTTCTTTTTAACTGTGCCATATGAATCAAAAAATGTAAAAGATACTTATTAAAATCACAGTAATGTTTAGAAAGTAGTAGAAGATCTGATTTTGGTATTTATACAATTGCATTTACATAACACACACCAAGTGTTCCTGTTTTGTAAAATGGGAAACGTGTACAGCACTACAGTCTAGGACCTGGCAGAATGTTTTTCTACCCAGCACAAATTAAGATGACTCAACCACAAACCCCAAAGGAAATAGAGTTTATATTGCTAAATCCTGTTTAACCACAGCTATAGCAGCACACAAGACATCTCTGAAATATTATTTTATGCTAATTTTATGATCCAAAGCCTGTGCTTTGAGGTGTTTGTTTCTTATTTGCTGTCCTTCAGGCAAGAATGACTTTGGAGTCTGCCAGTCATGATTCCTGCCTGGTCTATCTAGCTCCAAAGTGTCATGGCTGAATATAAGCAAAGATAATTGCATAAATTTCTCCTTTTCTGAGCTGTGGTTGTTTAGATTGAGTTCCAAGGATGTAGGTCACATATTCTGAATGCCTGCAATCAATTGCCTATGTTCAAAAGACTAAAGAAACAATAGTATATTCTTTTTAATTTTTTTAAGGAATGATTGATGCTTTAATACTTATATTAGTAAAAAACTTATTAGAAGGCTGATTTCTTTTTAAATCTGACTTCAATTAAGTTTCCTTTAGAAAACACAAAAAGAAAGAACCCAAACAGCTGCCACTCAAACATCTGCCTAGCTGTAAGATATTGAATTTTTTTTTTTTTTTTCAAAAGTTCTTCAAAGTTTTTGAGCTGGGCAATGTACCAGAGAAGTCCAGTCTTTCCACCTTGTTTAAACAGAAGTTTTTTTCTTAGCTTCACTCCCAATTTAATTTCAGTGGACCAAACTCTCAAAGCCACACTTCAGAAGATGCCTCGGTGACAGAAATCCAAATAAAATGCATACAAGTCCTATTTATCTACCCCAGGTTAGAGATGCAACAATACTTAGGTGAGTCTCTGGTCTTTTGTCTACATGTACTCTTTAAACAGACCAATGCCTCTTCCACTTGTATGGTCCAAAGCTGTGGGCCAGCTCGTAACTGCTGCTATATCCACTGGTTTCAACAGGATTTGCAGGTGAACTTGTTTCTACTACAGGTTGGAAAATCAGGTCTTCAGTCTTCAAGCCTGTTGAAGACAGCAAAAGAGGAGCTCTTTTCACTGCCACTAAATCTATGCATAACTAATTGTCCTGAAGGCAGCTGTGCTCTCTGGGGAGATTTTCAAGCTGTAAATAGACTCAAATGTTTGTCTTTGTGTTTGAGTGAAGTGGCTGGTCTTGAAAGCAATTTGACACATTTTATTCAGAGCTATCAGCAGCTGCTAACATAAACAGTTGTGAAAATCTCAAGTAAAATACATCTGTGATCATTTTGGCTAGATGAAACAGAATGATATGTGGCTATCTGTGAAAACAATGAGCAATGAGCATTCACCGGAGCTCAGAATTTAACATTATTCAGATGAATCACTGAAAACACTGGGTGTACAGCTATTTCGGGCAGATAAGCCGGAGCGAGAGCTCATTCTTCTCTTCATTCCCTATTACCAGAGTGCAATTGTGTGTTGTATGAGGCTTGTTTTCTCTTCGATTTGTGTATCGTGCAATTTATACTTTTTCAGTAGGTATAATGGGTCAAATCCTGAGAGAGAATGAGTGACTGCTACTCACATTGGCTTAAATAGGTGTTCTCAGTAACCTACTGGCCAAGACTTGATTCTCAACTAGATATTGTTTACATCAGTGTCATTCCCAGGTTTTTGTAACAAAGAAAAACAATTGCCTTGAATAACATATTAAGAATACTCCCTACTGTGTGCCTAAGTTGCAAAACATTTTGCTTTCTTTATACTGAATGATTCTGTAGTCACTTGATGTATTTTTTACTTACTAAGTCTCATATATCTAGCAGAGAAAACAGACAAAGGGAAGATAGTTCTTTCTAAGAAGGGAAAACCTGGGAATTTTACTCTAAAAAATTATTAAGTGAAAAGGCAGTAGAGTCAAAAGCCTGGGGCCAGAGTTTAGCCTGGGTTTGGAATAACTATGAGATTCTAGAAATGCCGTAAGGTATTCTTGGAAGTTGGGATTCAGAAATCATAAAAAACTCATCTCCAACTCCCTTTATATTTCATTACTTTTCAGACAGTTTAAATGTTTGAATCTATGTACACTGTCTATGCAGTCTCTGCTGCCTATGTAGTGCTATCTATGTTATGTCGTTATTCTGACTGATTTGATGTAATTTGGTAAGGATGAAAATGGGTGGACAGGGCAGGAAACAAACCAAGAGGAAGGAGTGGGCTCTGCAAGGGGTTTCATTAGCTAGTTTTTTGGACAGTCAGTTTTCTGGAGCTCACTGGAGCTCACAGGCTCACTTTTTCAGTGTCTTTCTACTCTTTCTTACATTTAGTAAAGAACTCAAAAAGAATTTCAAGAGAATTTTTCATTTTTCATTCATTTCATATAGTGGCAAGGAAAAAATACCATTACTTGCATAGTTCTACAAGTCTGCATTGTAACTATTAAAAACTAGGTTTTAGCCTCAACTTTAATCACTTTTATAAAAAGGAAGGTGGAATTACCTATAGTCATTGCTTTTTTTCCTGTCCCTACCTTATGTCTTCACTGCATGTGTTCCTGAGGAAAAACAGTGTAAGTACTGTAAGTGCCAGTGTAAGTACTGACAAAGTAGTCATGTTCCGAACTGCACTTGGGGACAGAATTACCTTCAGGGATAAAGCTGCACAGCCATCAAAGTTCCCCGTAATGCCAATATTAACTTACTACAAGACAAAATGATTTTAGTATAGTAGGTTAGCGTTAGTTCTTAGTACACTCAATCTTACAAGGGTTAAATATTGCAAGGCAATTTGGGCATCCACCATGTAGAAGGAAGGAAGGAAGATCAATTCCAAATCTGGAGTTAAAAATCTCTTCATTTGACTACTGCTTATGTGCCACTAACATTACTCTATTAGACTTCCGTAAGGCCTATTTACCCCAGGGATAAATTACCATGTTCTGGAACTTAAGCCAACCCAGCCAATCATTTACTAACCCTTCTCCATTCAGCGACTGCATTGTTATTCTTTTCCAGCCAGTTATTTCTACCAGCCAGTTATTTCTACTTGCTGCAAATTTGTTCTGAGGTAAATAAGGTTGCAATAAGTTCTGTTTGCTAACAAAAATAGAGTCAGTCAAAAAAGATTTTGCTCAAAACCTAGCTTATGTATACTTGGAGATATATTACATGATCCCTTCCCAAGCTCCTCACAGACACATAGGTAGGCAAACATAATGCTGAAAGAGATTTAATGTTAAAGAGAGGAAAGTAAAAGCTCTCCAAGCGAATGTTACTGCAAATTATGGCTAAGGTATATTCCACATTTCTGAGTTGATCAGCAAGTCAGATATGAACCTGCCTGCTTTAGCCCACACCTTAGAAATTATCACGTTAGATAACAACCCTAGGAATAGTATTGAAAACAAAGGTAGCCATTATTTGAATCAAGGTAATTACTGACTGTCTAGTGCTGTTGATGAAGGACATTATACAGCCACCATACGTAGTAACACCTCTCATTCTACAAGCTCTGCTCCAAAGAGCCAATTCCACCTCCTGACAGTACATACTGTATAGATCAGCTGAGCATTCTCAATCCATGGCACCTCTCTTCAGCATGTGGGAGATCTGCTTACAGCTGTAAGGAAAGAAGAAGAGAGATCATGATTAGATCATGATTCTGACTGATTGAAGCAGAGCAGTTTCAGGTACAAGTGGACAAAATGGCAGGGGAGAACCTGCAGAGGTGATGAGAAACTCATCTGCAGTTACTAAGAATCTATGAGGTGAGAAATTAGACCAAATCCTTCCATACCTTAAAATGCCCTTGTATTAAAGAATATAAGCACATAAGCACATACAGGTTTTTTTTTTTTTTTCTTCTACCCTTGAAAACCTTGTCTATAAGTACTTATTCTCACACACCTCAATCTAGGCAGTATACAACTTCATCTGTAGCTGAACAGCAGATCTTAACATCTCCTATCAGTACCTACTCAGAGCCCTGCTCATGCACAATCTCTGGCTCTCCTAGCCTATGATTTGGTGATCAGCAGGGTACAAAAGTGTATTTCATAAGTCAGTTATTCCTTGCTGCCTTGAAAGAAAAACTTGTACAGCATTCTATCTATGACAGAATTGCCAAGATGATCAACCCAGAGTCCTCTGCATATTTAACACTCAACAAGAAAAAAATATGTGTGTGATTATGCTGATGAAACATCTAGTCTGGAACATACCTACGTTGCACAGTATCTCCCAGTACACACTTTCCCCCAACTCTAAATTTACTGAACCTAGAAAGTAAATTAGCCCTGTGGACCTTGGGGTTATCACAGAAAAGCTGATTCTGCTGTTAAGGCAGCTTGTTTACAGCTAACTTGGGTATTTCTAGCCTTCCTTGTGGCATGCAATAAAAGATATTCTACAGAAATAACTTTCAGAGACAGAATATATGAGAGATAGGACAAAGCTTTAAAAATGACTCCTAGTACATTTATCATCTTTGGCTAAACTAATTAACAGTAAATTCATGTAAAATTAGCAATTTTTTTTGTTATTGTTCTCCTTATTTGTCTACACTGCCCATTTTTTCTCATTCTCACTTCCAATTAACCTGAAACTTCTAAAGTTATTCACCAGCACTGTAACCATCTCCCTCTCACCCATGTAGATTTTCATACTCTGCTGCATCCCCATTAGATCTCCTAATCCATCCATGTACTATTCATTTGAACATCTCTCTTGATAGTAGTTGAACTCCCCTCAGCCTTTTCAGCATCACCACGACAATAAATATCCAGAAACATAATTCAAAACATGTAAAATAAAAATGATCTCCCTACCAAAAACTACCCAGCCAATCAACCACCCCAGCCAACTGCAACAGATCTTTCCCCTCTGAATTTCTCCTGCCTACTCTTTTCATTTCCCTTGGTTCTGTTCTATTTGAGAAATCTCGTGAAGATGGCACATCTCATTTACTTGATCATCTCTTAATCCCTAGTGTGGTAAATAATAAGAACTCGATTGTGCTCCTGTAGCGGTGAATGCTTATTTGCATAGTTATCTGCTTTACAGCCACGCAGCTCCGCTGTGAAGCCAGCATGACAGTATCTGGCTCTCAAGAACAGCCTGACCTTTAAAACCACATGGGCTGGTTACCACTTGGGGCATCTCTGAATCGAGGAGTTGCTGTCAGCTGGTTGCACCAGGCTCCAAGCATCTGACAGCAAATCTCTCCTCCGGCAACAGCCACTTGTGACATTACTGCTCCCGAGCCAGGTACATCCACCACCTGGGTCACACTGCAGGGCTGCAGCTGCAGCAGGTTCAAGTGGAGCAGATGTGCCTGCATTTGGTACTCGCTTTTGATTAGGGATCCTGCAAACTTCACAGAGACTTCCTCTCTCTTCAGATGCCAAATATATCAACCAGCGCTTGTGAAAACTGGCGGGCTGAGAGCTTGTTTGGCTGGATGGTTAGCATTTAAAATACATTCTGTACAGGGTCTCTGGCAAACTATACGCAGTGATGTGTGCTTTGATTTTTCTCATGTCTGTATTCTCCCCTGCTAGAGCTCAGGCTTCCCAGGTATTTAGTACATCAGTTATGTATCCCCATCCTCTTCCCCGCTGTCCCCTCTTCATTAGCCTTCTGCAAGGAGGCTAAGTACAGCAAGACTTAGGTTCATAGCTTAGTGCTTATTTACTTTTCTGTTGGAGCTACTGCGTCAGTGTTAGACTTACTTCACTTTCTCATAAAATACATTGTTATTCATACCTCAAAACAATACCTCTAAAAAAGACCTTTAGATAACTGTGCAGGTGTATCGATGTTAATCACAATGCAGCCACAAACAAATAGGAACAAGACAAATAGAAAAAGGCCCACATGTATTTTGCATTAAGTGTCAGGGGTCAGGTTAGAAGTTCAGAACGAACAGAATGTTACTGTCGGTGATGTACATAGGTCTGTCCTGGACATTTTTTTTAATCTCTCTACAACGAGAAGTTCAACTGAGAGGTTTTGATTTGGGTCTCATGGCTGTATAGAGGGACTCACCCAAGGTCATGCAGCAAATCAGCAGCTTAATTAGGATTTGAACTCAGAATTTTCCTGGCTGCTGGCTATTTTCTCTAACAAGCAGCTGGTACAGCCTTCTAAAAATATATGTTTAGGTGGTCAGTGGCCAAAAATGAAACCTGTTCCAGGCAGCTGTGTCAAACACTCCACTATTCTGTTACTAAGAAATCTAGATAAATCACCACATAATGAAGTGGCTGGATAGCAATTTCATACAAAGGGATTTGAGATTTGTAGCGGGTTGCAAACTGAACGTGAATCACCACTTAGGTGTTGCACAAAAGGAAACACCATACTGGGATTACAAACAGAAATACAACCTACAGGAAGGAAAAAGAAATCCCTCAGTTTAGCTCAGCACTCAAGACACCAGTTGGTTTAAGTCTACTTGTGGACAACACACTTGGAGAGACATAAACCAATCTGAGAGAATCCAGAAGTGAGAAAGAAAAAAAATAATAAAAAAGGTGATCAAAGACTAAGAAACATAGGCTGAGGCAAGAAAAATCAAAGGGTGTGTTCAATCTGCTCTCCAGGACTATGGAGAATAGCACAACAAGCAGAGGGATTAAATCACAACCAATAAGATATTGGTTAGGTATTAAAGAAAATTTACAGAAAGTGTAACAGCAGAGTGGTTTCCCCTGTGATCTATCCTGTTATAATGAACAGAGGAAACACAGTGTACGTGGATGATGCAGTTGCTCTTGACTTATTCTTTCTTTAATGATTGCTTAATTAAGAATGGTTCGAGAAATGTAACATGAACTCAGACTTGCTAAATTATAATACTTACACCTTTTCAGTGGAGAGGAAGCAGAACCAAGGTTTATCAAGTAATGTTCACTCTATATTCTTGATTAGAGGTTGCCTTTTTCATGCATATGTATATGGTATAAATATAGACATACACATACATATCTAGCATGACATTTAATCCAGTGCTGGACTCCAGGGTATTATGTTAATATAAACAAGAATCAGGTCATTTTATATTGCTTTTGAACAACTTATTTTCAGCATCGGCTAATTCAGAACACCTATTGCCCTCAAAAGCAGCACCCTTTTCTTATTCTCCCCAAAAATACACATCAGAGAAACTAAAAACAGCTACCAAAATGAAAATAATCAAAACTGAAGGCTATGGAGAATTTTCATACCATAAACATGGATTTATCTGAAATTTGGATTTACTAGCTGCTCTCACAGACTCATAAGATCAAAGCAGAGATCACCTGGTCCAGCATCAGCTCTCTCAGTCCTGTCTCTGCACCCAAGGTGGACACAGAGCTCCCACTGCAGCTTCAAGGGTGCAGGGCAGAGGAGACGCTCGCTTCCCTGCCCCTGGGTTTGCCTGGGCACATCTTGCTGGCTCCTGTTCAACCGTCTGCTCACCCAGACCACAGCACCTTTTCTGCAGAGCCTCCTTCTAGCTAGTCACTCTGCTACACGTACCTGCCACGCATTCTTTCTGTCCCCAGGGCACAACTGGACTTTTGTTGAACTTCAGGGAAGTTTTCGTCAGCCCGTTTCTTCATTCTATGGGCATCTCTGTGAAGAGCAGCCCTGTTGCCATACGCAGCATCTCAACTGAACCACCCGAGTGCCAAGCACAAACTTGCTGAGGATTTTGTACTATCAACAGACACTAATGAAGACCTAAACAGAATTAGCCTTAATGGCCACCCGCTGCACTTTGAACCAGTTCCAGTTACTAGGTTATCACAGGATCCATATTGCCTTAAGGTATCAATGTGCAAGAAAGCACAAGAGACCCTTATAGAATGACACACTCTCTATCACGTACTCACCTGTGTGTGCTCCTCTCCCTTAATTTCCACTAATTCTTGATCTCATGCACAGACACCCTGTGTAGAGGAAGAGACCAAGCAGTAGCTTCACCTATAATTTTAGAGGGGGAAAATAAAAGCATCCAGTATCTTATTCAGAAACACCGAATCGTGTGGCCATAATTAAGTGGAATTAGGGGCTAAAAGTGATATTTTAGACACATAGTGTACCTTGACAGCCCATCTGGTAACTGTGGATGTCATTCAGTACTCTTGTATTTCCCAGTGAATGGCATGTGAAAATCTCACTAGAATAAGGCATTGTACACCAAGTGCCAATCATTCATTATTTCCTAGTTCTCTAAGGAATATTTTTCATTCATTTTGGCATTTATAAAAATAAATAATAACAAAGGAAGAACTGTGCATCTGCAGATGAAAATCCTGCACTTTTTTAATCTGGCCAAGAGCTGACACTTATGATGCACGGAGCCAGCCTTCTCTGAGGGATGATCATGTGCAAGATATGGAAATAGCAAACGTTATGAAGGAAAACAAAGCCCTTACCAAAGTGCTACTGCATTCAACAAAGAAATGAAAGCAGAAGCAGGACTATGCCCTTATTTTTCCCCGTTCATTTTCTAGATTACGAAGAAGAAGAAAAAGGGAAGGCACGAATAACTCAAAATGCCATAATCAATAACCTAAACTGGCTGGAGTGAATAATGCAACATCTTGCCTAGGATTTACACCTGTTAAGGGCCTCCTAAAGCATCAGATTCTGAAGTATGGAAGGGCATTAAGATGTGTGTGTGTTAGCAAACATAAATAAAAGAACACACAGAAGCTGCAGGAAAAAATTGTTTCCTAAAAATGGTAAGGTCTCAAATTTTTATAAGTTTGAAATATATTGTTTAGAATAATTGAAGTGACTTATGGTATCAACTTATTTGAAACTTTCAGTTCTTACTAACCCACTGTAACACGAACACAATCTTCTTCCTATCCACACTAAAGCCAACCTACCCAAATCTACCCTGTAGACTCAAATTAAAGCTTTTCTTGAACTTAAGGAGGCTTCATGTGCTAAAATGGCAAAATAGCTCAAATATTTCGATGACTTGAAATTCTGATTTAGTTTAAAAATTTACTTCAATGAATGTTATCAAATACAACGAAGTAGAACAAACTTCTGTTTGACCTTTTCCTTTCTAGACTACAAAAGCCAGTTATCTATGAAAATCTACAAATTAGTCAATTAAACGTTTTTACACAACATGTTTTAGCTCATGTGTTTATGCTGTATTTTGAGTTTCACCTCTAGAAAGAGTAAAATTTAAAGTAATTTTACAAATATGACACATACATGGAAACAAGAAAAACAAAGCTTCAGCTCAGGTTGATGAGAACTGGAAAACAGGGGAACGATGTTTGACCTTTTGTGACTCTGTTTTACTGAGCTTGCAGGCACCTCTCAAACTGCAGCGCCTGGTTCTGAATTGAGGAAGAAGGGAGTTGTATGTTGTCCTGAAGGATGTGCTGAGGACATACAATGCTCCAGGCATGAACACTGAACACAGGGTATGGCTTGAAAAATGTCAGAAGATAAGGGATGAATGAAGGTGCATGTGACCTTCACTACAAAAGGACTTGAAATAGTCAGAAAATATGAAAAATGGTATTTTTTTTCTATTTATACGTTCAATTTTTGTTCGTTATATGAGCAAGATGAAGAGACACTTTCCTGACTAAATGTCCAGTTCTGCCATGAATTTTCTTTAGGAAATTATTGATTTAAAAATATTGATATGATCCATTACACCAATACACCATTTTCACCTAAATCAGTAATTATCTCAGCATAATACACTATCAAATTCAAGTCCAGTCTATTCTGCTCTGACTTAGTGAGATGCTTAAGCATGCAAACAAATGCAGTGAAGACATGGGCTCTATTTAAGACTTTTTAAGTGAGCAGACAGGACTATCCACATTCTTGAATTTTAACAACATGTCCAGGAACTCACAGATCAGTGCAAATATTTTCATTTTTTTACTTCGTTTGCTGACTTGAAGAAATAATATGTTCTTTTGGATCAAGCTCCTTTTAAATCATTTCCTTTCTTCTCATTGAGAAAGCAAATTAATGGTACAAATCATTTACATATAAAAATTTATACTCTAAATGCAGCATCTCTTTCTAAAATCTAAACGTTTGTGCAATAGCAAGAAAAGCTAAAAAAGAAAAGAAAAAAAAAAAAGTGGCTGAGATTCACAATATTTCCAGTGAAGCACTTATCCAATTATACCTAATGGTGTCATGGCTAAAGCGTATACAGGAAACCTCTATCTATCTGCTGCTAGAAGAAAACAGCATTCATTTCTCCTCCTAATGCCTGAGTCACCAACATAAAAACTTCACTTAAACAGAGACTTTCAGTTCCTCTGACCTAGGAGGATATCCACTAATACCAAACACAAGACAGCAAAAGCACTGTAGCCAGCACACCAGAATGCTCAATCTGGAACCGGGCTCTAGGCTCTGAACTGCCCCAACCTCCTTTAGGTCACTTCTTTGAGAGGTGAAAAGCTTGAATCCAAGTCATCTCTGGCAAGAAGATTTCAGACCTGTGATATTCCAAGCCAGATCTCTAACAGCTGAGCTCCTGCATAAGAAGAGAAAAACCATTACTTCTCTACCCAGACTAGCCAGAACCAACTAACTTCTGCCTTACTTTGTAAGCACTTAGCATACATGGTCAAGTTGGTGAGGAACCAAAGTTATTTTACTTTTGGCAAATCTGACAAAAAAAAAAAACAGATATGTATAGTTGTCACAGTGTTGAGATGTACATTTATACCATTCATCCTACACGAGCAACTCCTATTTTCTTTCATTAATTGACTTATCGAAGAGATGGCCTGACATTCACATAGAAGAATTTGTCATTACAGAATATAAGATGCTCTTCACAGATTTAATTTGTGAAAAATCATAATAAATATAAGCCTTTTATATATTCACTTTTTCCTAGAAGTAGAAATGCTGGTAACAGCAGCCTGTGGTTGAGCTGGAAACCCACGAGTCATGTCTCCTGTGCTAATAAACACCGAACGTGATCTCTTGAAGATCATTCAGACTTCCATAGTGACACTGAAAGAGTGGAAATACTGTAACAGAGTTATTTCATTCTCCTTGTTCTAGGGTCACAGTATTCTCTCAAAATAGGAAGATTTATTGGGGCAAAAATGATAGATGGATTGACTCCCCTTCCTTAACCTCCTGTAGACTTTCTCCACCTTTCAATTTCTACTCCCTCTGTACACTGTTATCTCTAGCAATGCAATGCATGCTCCTGTTATACTCTGATAATGAGTGTTCTCTAAAGTAGCTTTTCTTATGAAAAGTTGCTCATACATTCCAATTATTCTGATACTTAAGAATGAATTTTACTTATTTTCAAAGGTTTATCTATACTATGTTGAAGTGATTTTAATTCTTCAATTTTACTATCATCCAATATGCTCATACAGTGTATTAATCCTTCTTATACTGCCATGAAGTCAAAGGAAACTATCATAGCAATTTTGTATTTATTCCAAATATACTAGTTAAGCCTTCAGCTTTAGAAATGCATTTTTATTATTTTTCTTTTTAACGGTGATGTAAATGAAATTGCTTCTGTGACAATTTGGGCAGTTTATTATGTACAAGTTATGAGCTGCTGTGTCACAAAATGTGCCAGTGCCTCTAGGGACTAGGGATGCCCCAGTCCTAGACCAAAGACAACAGAGAGTCATTAAACTTCACAGCTCTGACTAGTGAGAATGAAAATAAGACAGCTGAATGCTAAGCAACCAGCCCAGCCACGTGGCTACAAAATGGGTTTGTGAAGACATTTCTCCAGAAGCAGAATAAATATCATTTGCCTATAATATATGACATTAGTGGTGTCTGATTTTGATAGTTATCCATGGGGTAAAATCAGTATGATCTTCTTCCAGAAAAATGCTAAGGTGCACTGCTTACAGGAGAAGTGGGAAAGCCTGACTTCAGTCAAACCATATACAGATCAATCCCTTGAACTCTGATCTCCTATATCCCACTTGAATGTCTAAAACTCCTTAATATTCTCTGCTGTTTCCCATGCCTCCACTGGCAATTCTGTCCTGGATCTTTCATCAGAAAGACTGTCAAATCCACAACTTTTAAAGGAAAGCTTCCCAATCACCATGGTTTTGATGAGAAAACATTCCCAACTAGACTGTCAAATAATTTTTCTCTGCCATCTGTCTTTATCCATCTGCTGCCTCTTTTAAGGCTACAAATGATTTTGGACAAGGAGTATCTGGTTAATTTCTATTTGTAAAACAACTAGCGCAGGAAGGTCACAGGCCAAGACAGAAAGATGCTGCAGTGTCTTCTCAATTCAAATGAGAATTATACTAATCTACACCAACAAGTTCACTGGAAGGCTGATGAAGGAGAACAGTTCTCTTCCTTTCCTGAAAACTCAACTTTCTAGTCCTAGGCATTCAAAAGAAATTACTGATAATGCACAATTTGGTCTTGGCTCTCAAGAACTGGCTGTATTTTCTTTATTTGCCACTAAAGTTTTTAGCTAAATTCTGATGATGTTTGCATGTATTAGAAGAGAGAACGCCATGGAGCACCTGCATGTGTCTGGTGGCATCTTCATTCAGGAAGGGTGACTCTCTGAACTGTTGCACAACAGGCAGCTCTGTCTGGGGGAGCAGTCCCTCATTTTGCACCCGCTCACCTTGCCAGGTCACTCAAGAAGCTTCCTCCCTCCTCTGCAGCACAGCAGCTGCACACAGGACAAACTGTAAATATGCAGTATGCGCAATGTTAGTCTTTAAGCACCCTCCAGAGTTGAAGTAGTCATCTCCATACAGCACTGACATTCTGCATTCACCCACAATAAATACATTGCTTTTGTGGCGTGTGTGGTCTATTAAGCAATATGAGCTAATTCCAGACCGAAAACCTTGTTTCAAGTGTTTTGTTTTGTCTGACCTTGCATCACTGCATCATCTCCTTAACCTCTCACTTTTTCACTACCTTTCATTACCTCTCATTTCAGCTTTCACTTTTCCCGTTGTCATCTTTAGAGATTTGCACTTAGAACACTTGGAATAATTATGTGATCTGCTCAGCAGCAGTGCAGCAGCCTTTACAAAAAGGCTATGCCACCAGCTTTTAACTAAGAAAACAGAAATCCACCCTTGAAGACAGCAAAAGGAACATTAACTCATAAGTTTCTGCTGAAATCTCATAAAGGGTAAACTAGAGAAGAGGGAAGGGATATGGATCAACATCAATCAGTATTTTCAGCAGCTGCACATGACTCCAAATTTATAGTGTTAGGAGACCAGACCGACCTTTCAGCTGACCCATAACAGCAGCTGAGTCCATGGGTCTCAGAGTCTTCCCACCACTTCATCGTGGAACCAGCTCTCCTGCCTCCTGCTCCTCAGACAGAGTCATCTTGGCTTCAAAGCTGCAGAGTTCACCAGCAGGCATCTGCAAGACGAGCTTTGCTGTTTGAGGAATCTGCTTTTTCTGATGTGTATTGTTTACAAATAACTACTGAAAAAATGTAATTTATTTATTTATATTAAGAGCAATTATATTGAAATATAAGAAAAATCCAGACAGAACAAACTTGACTTTTTAGGGTTGAGTGTTTTGAAACTGAAGCCATTTGTCTCTCCCATGAGTCACAACACACAGTATCAATTTTACTGGAGGAGGCAGTCTGCAGTAGGCTGAAGTGCACCAGGATATTTCTGGTTTTCACATACACGGCATGCACAGTGCAACCTTTCCCCCAAACTCCTCATTCCTCCCAAACAACTCGTGACTGCGCCAAGTTACTGTTGTGCTCTTCATCTGCTTAGCACACACGCGGTTCAGATGACAGCGGCTCATGTTCAACTCTCCTCGTGTCATTACCAATTAAGGACGCAATAATTCAGGCATTTACTTGCAGCTTCTTCATTTCTCACTGAAATATATCCCGCAATCCTTGACATTACTTGGGTTATTAGGAAAAATCTGTGACCATTCTCAAAAATGATAGTTAAAATAAATCTAAGGCAGCCAAGATTAACTTGATTTCCTGCACAAGGTCCAAGGAGCTATTTCCTCTTCTTAACATACATGGTTTTACTACCCTCTAATGAAGCTTCATTTCCAGCCCAGCTACCAGAGTGCAACATTATCTGTTTATTTCCTCCCTCCTGTTTTCCAGTGTATTGCAAGCTGCAGTTGTAACTCCCGGGTGCCTTTGAAGCAGCCCCAGTTTCTCTTTGGAACTGCACTGCCCCAATTACAGCACTTCGACTCAGAGCACTCAGAAATCCTCCTCTCCAAGAACTCCTCCTCCGCTTGTTGCTTGCACCCCATCAGTTGCCTAGTTTGTAATACAGTCCATTTTATCATTGTTCAGTCTCTAGTAATAGCATACTGATAGGAAAAAAATCCACAAAAGCAGGAATAACATAAATCTTATGTACATAAAGTCGTATGAACCAGGTTAGTGCTAGTCTTCCACTAAGTAGAATGAACTGAGAGTAGCTCCTTCAGAATGACTTCAGAATATTGTCAATACTAAGAATCGAGCAAGTGATCCTCTGACCTTACGTGATCTTAACCTAACCAAACGTTAAGTGAAAAGAGTAGAGCTTGAATTTTTTTGGTCTTGTTAAGAGGTTTCTTAATAAGTTTTAAAAGTATGTTTGGGCCTTGCTAGGATTTTTTCCATCGTGCAGCAAGGAATTTCATTATTAAAAAAAGGTAAATATCACAATTCTAAGAGCTGATATTTTGTTTGTTGAGGATAAACAAATGGATATCAAAGTTGCAAGAATCCTAGTAACACACCAGGAGACAGCAGCGACGCCAGCACATGGAAATCATTCAAAGACAGCAGTACAGGATTTATCTCAAAGTCAACAGAAGCTCATCACAGTCTATAAAAACAAGTAAGCAGCTACATTAACACTGAACAGTAACATTTGGAAAACACCAAATTGAATTCTGTAATTAATGATCACTAAAGAATTGCTGTAATATTTTAATGTGTACTTTCTTATGAGTCTGATTCCAGAAATTAGGGGTAGGAAGGGCATCCGATACAAACAGTTTGGGGAAGGATAGCAACAAAACGGTTCCATTGTATGGCTGAGGGAAAAAATAAAAAAGAGTGAAAACTTCTACACATCTGTAAATAACTCTAAACCAAGCTGTGTTGTATTTTTTTTTCACAGCTGGAATACTAGCTTTTATTACAGCTCAACCAGCATTGCAAATTAAAATCCATCTCTGTTTGTTAAACTGCTACTTAAAATGGCTTCCACCAACTGTTACAGTTGGATATTATGCTGTCATTTATACATTAAGTGGGAACGGTTCAATAGCATGAATATTTAAAAACAGGCACACAGAAAGTATTTTAATTGGGTTTCCATTGCTAACTGCTGAGTTATGTTCCCAAGGTTTGGTCAAAACTTGCTTAATTTTTCATTACCTGTGAAGCAGCATCTACTGACTTAATAGAATCAAGTTCCTTTGTAGGTGCATCTCAGGGTGTCTGATCACAGCAAAACAGCTTTGCACTTTTAATGGACATCAATTAAAGCACTCAGCAGACTTCTACCATGCTGGCTAGTCTGTGCTGAACAAGTTATTTGGTGAGTTTTTCTTAGAGATGTTAAAAGGAAAAGAAAAATCATCATGAACAAAGGTACTATTAAGTGACTATATGCATATTGGAAATTCTAACAAAGATTTTCAAAGATGTGCATGAGAATTATACATAAAACTTTGTATTTGCTTGGCTCACTACATCTACAAAGGGCCAACCTGCAAGGAAGCTGAGGTGAAATCTGCAAAATGGCTACTCAAACGAGGCATTTTTTTTAGTCTGTCCAAGAATACAAAAGGCAATTTTCAGAAAAAATCAGGTGATTTATATGGCAGTTAGATTTTAAAAAGAAATTAGGTCAAGTTTTAAAACATTAAAATAAGCCTTTTCTACTAGATTTCTAAACAGTTCTTTAGCATCTGACAGTTATTCAGTTAAGTTATTCAGACGTGATTAGTATTTTTTTCTGGAGCTTATCGTGCAAGTGATATAATGGCACCAACACCACTTGTTACTGGGAAACACTTACATCTAAGATCTAGTCTAACCATTTTGATATAGTCGTTCATGAATGTTCCCCCACTCCATTTAACTTTACAGAGATCCACACAATCCATATAATTTAGCAGCTACATTTATGATAGCTGAGTTATGAAACACATTGTCAAAGACTTTATCTAAGAGCTGTCAGACACTCAATGCTTATACAAAATCATCACATTTATTCAGAAGCCGTGTAAGATTTTCTAAATGTCAAATGATTGCTAAGTATCATTGAAGTTCTGCAGGACCAGGACACCTGCACCGGCTCAACAGTGCTCGAAGTATCTCCGCTTATCTCTGTGCCTTTAATATTCTTAGATTGTATTTTTATTAACCACTTTTATTTTCACTAGAAACGTTTGCAAGAGGACAGTTATTCCTGTCGCTGATCAATGAACAACTGTAGATGCCAGAGAGTTCACAGCCTTCCCACCACTCTTGATGTGTTAGGTCTTTCCGGGAAGTGTTACAGAGAGTGTATATTTAACATTTTTTCTCTTTTTTTCCTCTCCTAATTAACTTTGTATGTTAATGTCAAAATAGACACATATAGGTTTTATGTCCTACAGTACTCCAAATTAATAATACAGGCACTAAAGGAAGTAGGAATCACCTTTCCTTCTCCAGAAAAGTTCTGCTGCATACAGAAAAAAAATATATAAATAAAAATCTTAGAATCTCTTCCTCCTATTTGCAGAGAGTAGCTTCCATAGCTACATCCATAGAAGCTTCCATACTTCCATAGCATCCACAAAGTATGTGCCTAATTCATCTTACATTTCTCATCACCTAATTCTCCACCTTATAACTGCTGCTTGCTGACAAACGAAATCTGTCAAGCCTGCTACATCACTGAGACATTCTCCTCTCTTACAACAAAGCAACTATCACACTAACTTCTTATTCAAACTATTATTTATATGACATATCTTTGGGTAAAGAGGAGGTTTATATCAAAATATTTTTGCTTTAAGGAAGTCACTATGTCTCCATCTCTTTACTTGAAGATTTTGAAGGTGTAAAAACTAAGTATTTTGACAAAATGCTGACTGTTCATCTCCTTATAGAGATGGATATGCTCTCTCAAAGTCTGATAAAATCTTTTTTTTTTTTAATTGTGAAAGCACTTAACACTAGTAAACAAATACGTTTTCATTCATTGTATTTCTACAAATATAATAAGCAGCAATTTTGTTGCCTATTAACTGGGAAATACTATATTTTTATCATTCTGGTGATTTTTTTTCCCTTGATAAAGGTACAGAATTTGAGTGAAACTTCTCAAATACCTCACAGTGGCTTCTAAGATAATAATGTCATTTTTTAAAAAGTTATAAGAAGACAATAAGCATTTCTGTAGTTGGGGAAGAGGAAAATTACTCCTCCATTGGATCATAATCAACTTAGTTTTTGCCTATGTGGATTTTTTTATGTGATTATCCTTGGGATATATTAGATATGTATCTCAAAGGGTATACTTTGAAAGGCCTGCTCCAATTTCACGTAAATTCCTAACAACATTTTTAGCTGTTTGCATTCTTTTCCAAGCAAAGGAGTGGAGATGTGGAAGGAACACAAACAAGACTCCAGTAAATTGCTACCAAAGTACTTTTCTTTTTCTGATCAAGACGCTTTGTTCTCGCAAGCCAATCTCTGAAAGATTCCCCTACTTTAAAGTGATAACATACTTAAAAGTATAAAGACAGGGAAGTCATTCTTAAAATAAATAAGTAAAAAATTACCTTCATTTGAACATTATGAGCAAAACAAACGAATGGATATTTCTGAATAGCCACTTGACACTCTTGAAGGGAGTTTCTGAGCATTTATTGCCTTAAAAGAATAAGAAAACAAAGAAAGAAAACTGATCTAAATCCAATTAGTTTTAAGTAGCTTAAGGTCAGACTTTCAAAATCTCTACTCATTGCCAGGATATATTATTTTTGACTCCAGTACTGAAGATCCAAACCATTTTGCATGTGTTCTCCTAAATATTTTCCCTCTGTAAGAAACATGAGGTACACGTGTCCCTATAGTCAACATTTCCCAATACTTTATTGCTAATTCTGCCCTCCTCCACATGATGCAATTCTCCTCTTAGCACCTCTCACACAATTCCTCTCAACAGCACTTCACAACTCTAAGAAACACTTTTTTCTTTTTCTGGGAGCACTAAAACAGTGACGCTGAAATCAGTTGTTTAGACGCACTCCCCTGTTGCGCTTCTGCACATCAGTATAATATTGAACCAATCTTAAAAAAATTACTTTTTCAGTAAGATGAAACAAATTATATCTATGATAGCAGTTTCAAAATGATACTTTAAAATAAAATGTCAAAGATAATATTTTTGACATTATGGAAGATCAACTCGTTTCGGAATATCTGTTCCTCAGAAAGTTTCAATTTCTCTTTCTAAATCAGGGTAAAACCAAATGTTAATAACTTCTCAATTTCATTAAGATCTAATTTGTGACCATTAAGTTTTAGGGAGTCTATAATAAGAGGCCTAAAATGGCAGTTCTGAGCTGCTTATGGAATAATAACAATAGGAGAAGTGATTGCATCTTTTATTAAAGAAAAAGAAAAATGCTGATAGATAAACTGCATGAAATGTTTATTTTCAGGTAGGGAACTGATAACTTTCTTCATTTTTTTCCATTGTTGACTATCCAAAACATAACAGATTTTGCAACTGAAAAACTCCCCATGTATCTGTATACAGACACGTACACACATTCATATACACATATGCATATGGATATATAAGAGTCCTCTGTTGTTAAATAACTGCTTCACTTCATGCGTTAGTGCCACTAACAAATTATTATTCCTGCTTAGCAGCAGCAGCTTCTGCTGAGCAGAGCCCCTCTCTCCTGGGGGACCATGAAGAGGGGCAGGTTTCAGAGCTCTCATTCCCCACTCGACGCCACTGTTACTCTTCCTAACCCTCCACTAATGGAACACTGTCCTAAGAGGGACAGCAGATTATCTACTTCTATTATTAATATTGAGATATCAGGTAAGCTTAAATATGCTGTTTTCTCTGAGACTCCAGCATAAATAAGGATGACAAGGTTGACATTTCTGTATTTCAGCACGGAAGAACCCTACAGAAGAAAAATGCCTGAAATATTCAGCAAAGGAAAGCAATTTGAAATGGTTAGTCAAGAAGATGAAATCAGTTAACTATGATTTTGCACAATCCCATTTCCTTTTAGATTGCCTGTCAGCCTTTTTCTGAACTAACATGTCATACACTGACATACACATCATGGGACAACAAAGGTTCCTGACTGTAGCTTTGAGCTGCTGTTTCTGTTGAATTGCTAGCAGACTTTTGCTTTCTTCATCTTCTGATGAACTACAATTGGGTTATCTTAGCCAGAAGGACAGAAAAGAATTACCTTGACTGGGTCACACAAGAGTAAGTGAAAAAAATGAACAACAATGGCAAGATTGGGATGTCCATTAAGTCTAAAAAATGCTGAAGAAATCTAACAGTAAATCCCTATATATATATAGGGGAAATCAATTAAATGCAATTTGAACGCTATTCATTGAACTCATTCTTTTATAAGAGCAATAGACCAATCCAGAGAACTGATACTACTGCTTAACAAAACTTAGCAAATGAGAATCTGAATCTGTTTGTCTTTATATTTCACATGCACCCTCCTATGTGCGATAGCACTAAGCAGCAGTGTCGTATGTTATTATGTTTTATTGCTTAAATGGCCGATTTCCCAACTAAGTTAGGCCTTGGGAAGCTCTTCAAATACAAACTTAATCAGGAAACTTGCAACTCTATAGATTGCACTTGATAAAATATACTGCTCTCCAGCTGACCTTCAGGAAATGCAGCATCAGTTGGAAGCAAGTCTCACTCCAGGCCTACAACTCAGAATTTAATTACATTAGAGAAGGGTATGATCAGAAAAGCTGATGCTGTTTTTATTCCAACCACTGAGCTTGTTGCCAGCTTAGTTATCAACCTCCATTCAGCTGAATGGTCACTTGGGAAGTCTGTGGTGGCAGTGTTAATATAAAGCTTGTGATGCTGCTTTTCCTGTGGTGGCTGCTCTTCCTGGAAAAAGACAAGTCTGGCGCGGGGGGTTAAGAGGGAGGCTGAGTAATGAAGTTCAGGTAAGTAGCAGCTAGCTTGTAAACCATCACAGAAATTCTAAAAGAAATTAAAAAAAAAAAAAAATCACACAGGCGAAATTGCTTGACTTATGCCTGAAAAACAGAAGTGACCATGTACTTTTCACACACAGTTAAGCCTAATTACAGAAAAATGATTGCAGAAGAGATACAGAATTATTACTGCCAACATTGATGATTAGTAGGAGATAGTATTCAAAAGAGATCTGCACTTACTTGAAATCTTTTGGCTTTAATGTTAACTTTTGAATCTCATAAAATAAGTTTACAAAAATAAAATGAACAAGTACAACAAAAAAAGCCATCCATATTAAGAGGCAGTACTGTCTGTTAATAGCCCATCTCCGGAAATGAGAGTTAGTTCAGGGTTCTTTGTTAAAATTACTTTTAAGATGCACCAATATCGATTCAGATGCACATGAGAAATAGCTTACAAGATCAGTAATGGCACAATTATGCCCTAAACCAGGGGGAGGAACATAATTCATGCTGCATTTTGATACTGAGGGACATGTTGTGTGGTCATCTGGTCCAGACATCCACCTTCAACAGGAAAAAAAGACATAATTCTTCATGTTAATAAACAGTGACATGTTCATTTACACCATCCTGGTATCGACACTTTCCTACCTAATTTCAACAGTATTAATTGCTATAAGTATATACAGCTAAGCAACTTATTCACAGATTTTGAAATATTCTCTCTCAGTTCATGCATCTACATAAGCTTTCGGACCTCAGCCTATAAAGTATTTCTTCAATTCTTAAAGAGAATGGCACATAGATATTTAGGAATTACAAAGTTTCTAAAACACCATGTGTAACATCTATTGGACAGATCATAATATTCCTTGAATCCTCTTTGAAACAGGATTTTTCAAAATCTTTAGATTAAACAGAAATCCTGCTTTCCACAAATACCCTATTTACTTTCTCCAGCGTCTAGAATGTACCTCTGTGCATTAGAAATAATTTGGTTTCTAGGTAATTTGTAAGACCAAACTGGGCACAGAGGTGGACCACTATCTAGACAACCAGCTGAGCTTGGTCTGGAAAGGTTCACCAATCATTCCTTACAAAAAACAGGGTAAGTCCCACAGAAAACTCCGTGATAGCCCTTCTGCTAAAATAGCAGGTGAAGAGGAAAAAGGAGACAGAGGCTGTTTGCCCTTGGTATGTCTGAACCTATTCCCTAGGAGTAGGAGATGCAGGTTGCCTTTGCATAAACGATTTCAAAAATCCATTTCTATCTTCTATAAAATACAGACACTAAGATTAAGCTTAAACCTTAGCAGCAAGGAAAAAAGACAAAAATCTTACTTACATCTTCAAAGTTTCTAGTGCCTGGATTAGGCATTTCCCCACTCCACAGGCTGGATGCTGTGAAACCCTTCCTCAAGCAGCCTCTCTCCCGCACACTGGGGAAAACAAGTATCTCACTGGGAGCACAAGACGCTGCTACAGGATGGAGTGCTACTAAATGAGGTGGAATTACCCTGTGTACTTCAGTGATGTTTCATGGACCTAACTCGCAGCAATTTTTATCATGATCAAGAATTCTCTGACCATCATACATCCCTGTTGTGCAGAGCATCATGGTGGGAGCACATGCCTTTCACATGTGATTTTGCAGTACGATATTCAAGCTTTCAGAACCACTTTTCCAAGCTGTAAAACTCCAGAAAGATTAGACTTGATAGTAATTCCCCAATTGTAATTACATCTTGAGAATACAGACAGTTCAAATCCATTTAGAAAGTTCCCTGTTAGTTCTGTAGCCTCAAGAGTCTTGTTTCCAGAACAAGTTCTCATTTGAGCTGCAGTTCTTCACGGATATCCTTAAATCAAGCTGTGCCTCACTTTCCACCTGGGGTATCTGTGTACTGAGACTGACGCTGCAGAGCCTTGGGACTGAAACAGGACGAAGCAGGGACTGGCCCAGCCAGGTCGGACACCGGCAGCCGCAGGATGGGGACATTCAGTCTCAGCGCAGGAGCTGCCTGAAGCCACCTCCAGCACTCAGCTTGTTGGGGGACAAAACAAGCTACACAGAAGCCCCTGGATGTATCACAGGCTCAGCCCTCATTGCTAAAACTTAAATTAATGAACATACTCCATGCTAGAACTATTTTTTCTTGTTTATCTAAAACACAGGAATGCAGTTTTAATTGTCCTTTGATTTGAAAATGCAGGTAATTAAATCCTAGCATGGGTCTAATATTCCACTGTGCTCCCTCTAATCATAATTATCACATTTACAAAGAGTTATAGGGTCCAGGCTGTCAGAAAATGGAAGTACTTTTTTTTTTTTTTTTTTTTTATGACTTCAGAAGAAAAGTGTCCATGAAGAGGCTTGGAAACTACACCTGGTGAATGTGCTCATACCATATCCCGAGGTCAATTGCAAACACAACAGGCTAGTATATGTGCTGAGTTTTGCTGTGAATTGTACAATAAAAAGTCTGTAGCGTATATAGGCTTGCATTTATCATCACATCCATAGAGCTTCACACATCCACTTCCAATTGTATTAGCCATCCTTAGCTCTATCTGTTCTATCACTTTGCTGAGAAGGACTATGCAAAGAGCATCCTCCATTCATGAACAATAAGCAACCAAGGTAAATCAAAATGATTTCAGAATAAATGTTTGTGGAGAGCAAAACTATTCAAACTCCCCAGCCTTGTTCATTCTTCTATCTTTTTAGCTAGTCATAGACTTGAAAATTCCTATTCTACTGTAAAGCTATTCTATGCTTTCCGTGCATGTTTACAATACAGGGACATGGCTTTTACTGAAGCCTACCCTCAGCAATTCTACTTGGAGAGATCTGAGTTTAAACGTGGCGAGAACTCCGAGTGGGGCTCAGCAGAGTCAACCCAACATCGAGGTGAATTAATTTCCAAACCGCATTATGAACTGCTCTGTTGCAAGCATTCAATTACCCTCACAAAGGCTTCACGCTCGGCTATCTGGGCTCCTGCACAATAGAATTCAGTTAAATCAGTCTTTCACAGCGCCTGCCCACAGCCCATTCAACTCTCCACAGTGCTTCCACTGATTATGAGCACTATAATCAATGCCCAAAACAAATTAAAGAGAAGGATAAGGAGTCATCTGCCATCATTTGTATATTCTTTATCTTACAAAGACTGCTAACAATTAATTTGTTGGAAGTTTTACTGTTACCAAGTGAACAGTTTACCTTGTAGGACGCTATAGGTGAAAGATGCTGCAATGCAAACAAAGAATAGTAATCTGTTATTATACTATAAATCTGTTTTGAGGGTTTAGGATCTCTCCAAATTAACATATTTGTTTACTTGTAAGGGGAAAATCCTTCAAAATGCACTGAATAGATTAAAATTTAATCAGAATGAAAATTCAAATCTTTGCAAAGTATTGTTAGGACTATAGTAATCTCTGGATCCCCGGCTTCATGATTAAGGGTGAATTACATTGATGAAAGACTACAAAAAGGACAGAAATCAGGGTGTCCTTCACAGTCACAGAGAAAGACACGAAGGTGCAATGAGATGCAACGTTCATGGAAGTGGCCAGTAATGATCCTCCCCCACAGACCCCCCCATATTTATGTGCTCTGCAACCAGTCAGCTTCTCAGTCGTCGTTTGAGTGACCTCTCTGAACGCACTGGACCAGCCTGGGCCTGGGCCTGGGCCTGCCAGCAGTCACCGAGTGCTCCAAGCGGATTTAGGTGCCACTTCATGTCCTTACACTGTTTCTCAGGGCAATCACACTCCTTGGCAATGCTCATACTGACCATGTGTGGATACACATGCGTGACTCTAGATATTACATATATACACCCTTCAATATTGTAAGAGCTAACACACAAAATCTGATGGGATCTGTTGGCATGTACATAACAGACATATTCATTCAAAGGGTGGGCAAGAGTGAGCTTACACTGCAAGGCTGTTGCTAACATTGGTACCTCAAGCAATCTAAAGCTAAGGAAAAGAGGGACTGTAAAATATTCCTCTCAGGATGTCACAACGAGAAATGAATGCTAATCAGCTGACAATCACACCTGCTTTAAACACTTTCTTCCCTTTTAGGGTAAATTATTAGCTTCACAGGGCAAGACAGGCTCTTCAGAATAAAGCATGAAACAGATCAGCACAGTTTCTCCCAGCACCTGTAAGCAGGTTTGCATTGTGTAAGTAATTGTGATTTGAATGGATATTGCAGAGATGTTATCAGCTCCGTTTATGGCTGCCATTTCCATAAAACCATTTCAATGTGAACGAAGAGCAAAGCCTGTCAGAAAAGTGTTGACCCTCCCAGACAGTAATACACTCCTGATTGTGATAATGGTGGAACTCCTGGGCTCTGAAAAAGCAGCTTGTGTATCAAGGACGATTTAATAACAAAAAACAACCTTGCTGCAGTCAATGGCAGCTGTGTAAATAAAACGCTACCCACTTGCTGCAGTTCAGGCACCAGCATGGTTGTCCACAGGGCTTATAACCAACCTAACTACCCTGCTTGGTACTGGAGCATCTTTCTTGAAGGCTGTCAAGTACAACTGTCATTTATACAACCCAAAAGAAAGGAAATCCAAACAGGAAACACAGCACTGAGGTACATACATTGAGACAAAGTCCCATGTAGATCCTCTAAATAACTGACTAAAACATATCCCAGCAGGAAAGAGCTTTGTTTCTGACTTTTGTTTCGGCAGTGAACAAAACTTTGTTTACTCAGGCTTTGCTCCACATGCATATTAAAATGGTGTCTTTCTCAAAAATACTACCTTATTGCAACTTCAGTCATTGGAGATGATTTACTAATCCACATACTCTATAACTATTGCTGAGATGCTACAATCTTTCTTCACTCCTATCAAGAGAATTAATAACAAGGGTCTGATGCATACATTTTCTTATGAAAATAATAGATTTTGTCGTTCTTCCATTAAAGAATGTGGCAAAACTCCAATAATAATGAGAAAACTCCTAAAAATATTTTACCATTATATGATTATTACAGAGTAATTCCATCAGTAATTAAAACTAAATGGCACTTACCAAATCATGTATCACCTCTTACCTTTCTTAATGTTTGGCCTTTAAAATTAAGGGTCAAATTAATGTCAGTTTATGTGAAAAATATTTGAAATGGAAGGAGGAAGGGTGTTTTCTGCCTCTTTATCCCTATAAGAAGCCAGCCAAAACCCTTCAACTCCCTTAAGCACAATGTATCATCAGAGTGAGAACCAGAATAACCTCCAGCCTCTAGAAAATTGATTTAGTGAAAATGGAAGTTCCTCGTACTCTTTGGCTTTTGCATCCGCAGTTATAACTAAATTGCTACTCAGAGGGCATTTCCGTGGTGGGGTATCTCACCAAGCTGACTCGGGGAAGTATTTTCCAGGGGAAGCGTTTTGCTCCTGCCCTTCAGCTCAGCTGAGGTTTAAGCCTCAGTGATCGCACACCAGCTAGAGCACAGCATACAGCGAACCCCTGCGTCCCTATGATGATTAGTAAGCAAAGCAAGGATATCCACTTGCTTACACAGCATATCTGCCTCCATTCTAAAAACAGGGTGCTCTTTAGATTGGATGCAAAGCATTCCAAGCTGGCTGTGGCCATCCAGCAAACAGTTAAAGAACTCTGCTGTAGCTAATGCATCTTCACAGCCTCTGGTGCCTGAGTTTCTATAGAAGATACAGGGATCCAAATTATTTTGTACCTAGCCTTTACTTCAAAGGATAGGGACACTTCACTTGATACTAGGGGCCAGAATGACTGACATGGCCCTTAAGGAACACTGATTATGCCAAAATCATTCTAGCTGTAGTAATGATGTGCCATAGGATAGTTTAACATTAAGTTTTAATCTACAAAGACTCCTAATTCTTTAACAACATTTTGCAAAATCTGGCAAGGAAACATTTTATTAGTGAAAATGTAGTTGGTTGTGAGGTTATTTGGGAAGCATAGTTCCCAGAGGTACTTCTTCATTTATGGAGGGAGCGTAACGCCAACCACCATGCCAAGGATAGCCTGTGCTAATATCGTATTTGATCAATCTGACAGCACATCATGCACAACACACATGATAAGAGAGCTGCAACCTGTCACTTCTCTCTCCTGATTGCCCATCTTACCTTTTAATACTGATCATTGTACACAGTTCAGATCAGGCTTCTACTGTGATGATCTCCATAGCAACTCTCCATACCATTATCTCCGTTGCTGTTTTATTTTATTTTTTTTACCTGGACTTGCTAAACTTCCTTTCAGGAGTCAGTTCTTCTGTGGCACTGCAACCTGCCATGGCATGTTGTCAAATGACAATATTTGGAGTACTTCTGAAAAAGAACAAACATAATTTGGCTTCAGGTAAAGGTTTATCACTGCAATACTCCAAGTTGGAATTACAGAGAAAGCTACTTCATGTCTATTTAATTTTTAAAAGCTAATTTGACATTTTACCAATTTTGTAATTTTATATATAGGTGAGATTTCCACAAGGTGAACTGAAGATTTCGGTCCTGACTTGATATTGGACAAAGTGAGTACTACATTTGGTTACTGTGTCTATGCACATAACATGTACTTCAAGGCAGGTTTTGGCATTTAACAGTGCACATGTTTAATATAATTTCCTCTCAATATCTCCAACAGTTGTCTCTCAAGCTGAATGTTGTCCAACTAAAAGCAATCTAACCTTTAAGTACCAAACCTTTAATGTTAATAGATATATAGAGCTAAGTCACAAGCTGAATTTAAATAAATGGTACGCATTAAGCTACTGGTACTTAGTCAAACTGCTACTAGTAATTTATTACTGCATTACTGTATCTGAAGATATCAGAAAAAGCACCACCAAAAGTTGAAGTCTCCTACAAGATTTGATGTTGTCATTAACGCTAACAACTTTTCTCCCCCACACCCTTTTTATTTTTCTTCCAAAAAGCCTTAAAGAACACAAACAAAAGTGTTTTATAACAATGTTTCTTCCAGGACACTTAAAAAGAAAGACAGAAACCTAAAGAAACTTCCAACCTATCATGCACTAACTGAGACCTCACCAGGATGCTCAGTTGCACTGACTGCAAAAATCCTCCTGAAAAAAGGCAATGCAAGAATTTTTTGCAAATGCAAACATTTTAGGTTTGGGATATCAGTGCATCATTAGTCACTGAGAACTGCACAATGATATGCTAAGGATTCTAACAAATACCTGAAATTATTCTTTCAGTATTTATTACTTATTCCTTTGAATTCACTATTTTCCTAAGCAATATATGGTAAGAATAAATAATAGATACCACGAAAGAGATCTTTGATTATGCATTAGGTAAAAAGCATATTAGAAGGAAAAAATAAATTTAATAATCCATTCCAGTCCAGAGTGCAACTGGATCTGCAATATTTTCATCAGAATAGAATGGTTCTACTAGGTAGAATCTGATTTCCTTGTACTTCCTTTTGTGATTAGAGTTGTTCATTTAGCCAGTTAATATTGGAGACTAATCCTGAAGCCCTTTGATCAAGGAAGTTTTGAAAATCTGCTCAAGAAATTTTCTTTCTGGAAAAGAAAACTAATTATAAACAGAGTTCTGCCTCAGTTCTTCCTTTTTTTCCCCGCCATTTTCTATTGTTTCTCATTTTTATCAAGTGTCCTAAAATTTGATGTGGGACAGAATATGAGGAGATAACGCACAAAAATGTCCTCACATGTAGAAGGAAAAGAGCAAAGGAGTTTCTATCACTTATTTGGCTCACTTATACGGGGCCAGGAGAGGATGTAAAAAAATAAGCAAATGGTCTATTTTCTTACTCTACAGCCAGCTCTCCATTACACCTGACGAAAGGTTTCCCACAGTGATTTGATGCTATTGCACCACTCAAAATATTTTTCAAGTTTGAGTGGAAGAAGCAGCAATTCCACTTTTGCCAGAAGCGGTCTCCTCCCACTTGGCCTCCACTATTATTACTGTGCTCCTGGTAGATTAGAAATTATGAATTGTATTTAGAAATATGCAGACACATACTTTCTTTGCAAAGAGGGAACGAGCGCTTATTATTTGTACTTTGATGTACACCCATACAGCAAAATAAAATCGCTGCTTCTATAAAGTCTAATGCATTCCGAGCACTTGACCCAAATGTATTTAAACAATGCAATATCATTTCTGTATGTGAAAACTCTCTCCTCCCACCTCACACCTTTTTTCCTGGGGTCTTTTTATAGCTCGAAATAGCCAAGCTTATCTCACTGCCAACATCCTCAGCTCATCTCAGTGTGCTGGGAGATAAGATTAGAGGCCTTGATCCTCCTGCTGTTAGAACAAGACCTCAATCTCTCACTGTCTCTATTTAATCAGGTTCCTATTTTAGCTGCCACAAAGCTGTCAACAAAAGAAAATAAGCTATACCCCATTAAGGGGTTAAATTGGATTTCACAATGTGCAAATGCTCTTCTGAGCAAAATTCCACCTGCACCCTCCATCAGGCAAATTACTTCTGACTTTTAATTTATTTCTCTAGGAAATGGAAAGGTATGGCATAACCAAAGTCAATAGGGAATAAGGAACGAGGTGTAATCAGCCTGCTCACCAACTCAGAGCCCTCTTCTCTGTCAGCTTTAATAGATTCTCAGACCACACAATTTATAGAATGCGAGATGCATCTTTTCTGCTTGGTGTTTTATTTTGGACTTGTCTAGTTAATGGTCCTAACAAGTGACAACTGATGTTTGTTTGATGTAACAGCGCCTGAGAGACACGTCCGTTACCCAGCACATTCTGGACAGAGTCTCTTCGACTATTCCAGGCAGCAGCAGATTGAGATTTCAGCTGTGCCCAGCTGCAGTACAGGAGTTTTGTTATATTTGTGAAGCAAACTGATCAGTTCTCAATTCTCAAAACTATCAGGCAAACTTAAAATACCCCAGTACTTAACTCACTTGAAACACAGAATGCTTTTAATTCTGTGGTCAACGTTATTGTTCAGGAACACATTACATGAAAGATAGCCTTGTCTTGGATACTGATCATACTTTTGATATCAAACAACCACATTCCTTCGAAACACTTCTCCTGTTTTCCTCTCTCTGCAATACTTCAATTTTCTGAAATGGAGCTGGCCAAGGCCACCGGCTGCTGCATGTGCCACTCTGGTCACCTCCTCCCCGGGGAAGGGACAAGGCAGAGGTGACGCCTCTCTGCCGTGAGGAGGAGCTGCTGATCGGGCACCCATCCTTCTGCTACGCAAGCGTCACCATCGCCGCCCTTCAGGCAGACCTATCCACTTTACTGGATTTGGCAGCCCTACGGCAAAATTCAGTCTCCAGCGGCAGAACTGTTGAAACTTGAGCATAATTATAAAACCTAATCATAAAATAGCAATCACAGAACTCGCATCTTCTGAAGAAAACGCTTCAACATCATTAGTTTTCTGAATAGCATTAGTGATTCTGCACCATATGGGATCCTCATCCGGGGGATAAAGGTCATTTTATTCACTGGGCAAAGGAGGAGGAATATCCTTTGCATTTATTTTCTAATCCCATGTTATGAAATGTGTACTTGCCTCCAGTGTATTTATTGCTGTCTAGTAGGACATCTGCTACCTTGCTGCTAACATCTGTCTATCTATGATCATGTAGTCTTAGGAATAATTTTGTCCTTAATAGCTTTTCTCAGATTTTGTCTCTTTATCTCTGATAACCTGCATTTTGTGAGCCAAAGAATAGATCCGTTTATTTTTTTGTCTAATTAAGATGCACAAATCTTCATAATTGCAAGAGGAATGGATTTGGATTCTGGATAAATAGTACTTTGGTTTTTCTTCTGGGTACTTATTCAATTGTGTGACAAGAATTATTCATAGTGGTATTAAAGGTCTTCGAAACACATTGCAAAACTGGGGGGAAGATGAAAAGCTGATGCTTTGAAAGACAGACACCTGTAGTGGGATTAAAATGTAGATTACACCCTGCTATCAAACTGGCATGAAAGTTATTCTTTTTATCCTCTTCAAATGGTCTAGGTTCATGTTCTTCAGCAGACTTATTATCTGAGAATCAAATGCATGTGCCTGAAGTAAATAAGGACAAACAGACTCTCCATGGAGTAAGGGCAAAAAGCAGAAACCAAACAGGAAAAAATGCAAGCGCACAGTACAAAGGTAGATTAAATATAACTGCCAAGCACTCTGATAGACCCTTCTTCAAATTCCCATTTATGGGATTCACGTAAAAGTCACAGCTGGAATTAGCTGCTACCCGACTAGGATACAACAAACATGTTATCGTTCAGCCAAAAAGGGCCTTACTAGCACATCACACAGCAACAGCACAAGGGAAATAAATACTGGATTTCACTATTACTTATTCATCAGTTCAAAGATTGGGGGTATTATGAAAGTCCACGTTACAACATGAGTATGTCTTCATAAGAATAGTTTGAAAGTCACTTAATATTCGTTAAATGCTAAGGTTTGTAGCATATCCAGTGCTGAAATCGCAGTGTCCTGAATACAGAAGTTCTGAATGGGCATCTTATATTAGTTCCTATTGGAGGATATAGTGATATGGAGAAGATCATCTCTCAGCAATCTCATTATAGCTGATTCTGAAGAGCTGACAAAACAGAGTTGAAAAGATCCTAAGACTAGACACACTGAGCTAAAGCTATGCCAACTAAAACAGTGTTATTCTGAGGGACATTAAAAGCATGTAGGAAGCCTACTTGCATTAAAAACCCAACTTTTTTGGGGGTTGGGAGGAACATAGGGACAGCTACTACCAACATGGGCAAGCACATGTGCAGGTGTTCTCAGACTATGAAACCTGTTAGTCACACTGCATCCTTGAGCTGTGAATCTGCTCAAGCACCCTGCGAAGCTCCAGGGCGCTCACAGCCCTAAACACATGCTGACAGAGACGGCACAGTTAAATAAGAGTTATTATCCTCATTATCACAACATATTATTAGAAGCTCCATAAGAAGCCATGTATTTTGGTGAGGCACTATTTCAGACACAGCCATTCAACAAATATAAATTAACAGATTGTCTTTTGCTTTATAAAGTCACAGTAATTTCAAAAACAAAAAATCTATTCCATCTTAAATTGAATGGCTGAGATTTAAACCTCTTAAAATATTAGATGTTTTGGCATT